>SSNP01000057.1:2494670-2521351 GCA_006937955.1 Pachypanchax playfairii | reverse complement strand
CCGCGATATCGCGATAGTGTCAATACCGTTACATCCTATAAGGAGGGCTGGTTCGGTTCTGGAGACTGATGTGGAGTCTCTTGAATTGATTGTCCAAAGGAGGATGATTCAGAAAATGAAAATCATCACGGAGAACCCTCATCATCCTCTTCACAACACAGTAACTCAACAACAGAGTCTTCAGTCAAAGGCTTCTTCAGATCCGCTGCAGCACAGACCGCTACAGGAGATCCTTCCTGTCCACAGCTAGAACCCTCTAGAGGAGATCCTTCCTGTCCACAGCTAGAACCCTCTAGAGGAGATCCTTCTTGCCCACAGCTAGAACCCTCTACAGAAGATCCTTTCTGTTCACAGCTAGAACCTTCTACAATGGCTCCCTGTAGAAGAATTGTTGATTGTTTTCGATTGATTGATGAATTGATTCCCCTCATTTTGTGATTTACATGAAAAATAACAGTTTTACCTTTTTTGTAACTACATTATCAGCTTCCTTGACCATGAAAACACGTTGAGGTTTACAAAAATTACTTTTTTAGTCCAGCTGCACGGTGGTGCAGTTGGTAGAGCTGTAGCCTTGCACCGAGAAGGTCCTGGCTTTGAATCTGGACTGGGGTCTTTTTGCATGGAGTTTGCATGTTCTCCTTGTGCATTCGTGGGTTTTCTCCTGGGACTCCGCCTTCCTCCCATAGTCCAAAACTGGTTAACTGGTGACTCTAAATTGTCCCTAGGTGTGAGTGTGTGTGTGAATGGTTGTCTATGTGTGGCCCTGTGATGGACTGGTGACCTGTCCAGGATGTCCCATGCCTCTCGCCCAAAGACCGCTGGAGATAGGCACCAGCTCCCTGTGACCCTGAACAGGAAGAAGCAGGTTCAGAAAATGGATGGACTTTTTTAGTAACATGATGGAATCCGGGAGGAGACTGATGGATGTCAGTGGCTGAGGTTGACGTGTGTGTGGCAGATGGAAATAGGGGTGCAACGGTACAGGTATCCCACGGTACGGTACGTACCTCGGATATTAGGCCACGGTTTCGGTATGTATTTTGTGCATAAAGTGAGCTGTTCTTATTCCAAAATTAGATTTTTATTTTTCTCATCAGCAAAACCAGAAGTTAGTTGTAACAAATGATATCACTTGATGAAATAGATGAACATTTTCTGTAATGAACAATATAAGACTTTCTTATTTGTAAAGTAGAATAATATGTATAACATTTTTAAACATACCAAATGTAAATGAAAAAAAACAACTTTTAAGTGCATCCCTGCCTTGATATTTGGCACATGATGTAAACAAGTTTAACAGAAAAAGTGCACTTTATGTTTGCTACATTTATAAATTGCCACTGCTTTGAAAGAACAACCAAAGTAATATTTCAGTGATATTAAAAGCAGTGATGTTTACTTATCTGCCACTGAAAGATTCTTGTGTAGGAATATCAGTCTGTCGACATTGTCTGGTGCAAGGCGAGAGCGGCTTGCACTGACGATGTCCCCTGCAGTGGAGAAAATTCTCTCACTTGGAACTGAAGTTCCGGGAACACAGAGATGACGTTGGGCCACTTTTGCAACGTGGGGGAATTTGCTCTCATTTCTCTTCCACCACATCAGAGGATCAGCATCAACATCAATGGACTCTGCTAATCTGTATGAAGCAATTTCATTTTCAACTGTCTGGGAAGGAGGCTTGACCTGGCCTTGTCTTTGGAAAACCTCTCCAAATAGCTCTGCCATAGCTGTCTTCTTGGAGGGGGGTGACTCTTGTTCCTCTGTGGATGGCCTTGTCTCTACTTGACTCTGCGAATACAATGACAAATATTCAAGATAAAGATCATACAAGATACAATAAAAAACTAGAAATGTCTACACAGCTTCTGAACTTAATTAAAATTATTATAAAGCTCTCCTGTTTAATGTTTTATTTTCATACAATTCTGAGATGTAAATAAATGATATGGACTTTAATAATAAAAAGTATTAAATATGCAATCAGGTTCACACAAAGCATTATCATAAATTACCTGTGGTTCATGCTCCAGGATTTCTGTGGCAAGATCCTTGTAGAGTCTGACAAGGGAAGGCTCATCAAGGGAAGGCAGGGATTTGAACCTGGGATCCAGGGCTGTAACTTTAAGGAGATAGTTCTGTAGATCAGGGTTGGTGTACCTTTTTTCCAGGTCCTGTACAATGGCTTCTTTCACTTCTTTGATTACTGTGCTGTCTTCATCACCTGGTGCCATTGCTGTAAGTATCATTTCCTTCAGTGGGAGGATCGGTGATGCAGTGGCGTTTGTTTCACTGCTCATGAGTGTTGTCACAGTTTTCAGTGGTTTGAGTACTTCAATGAGTTGCTCTGCCATTTTTTGTTCATTATCAGTCAACATTGCCACATCCTTGTGACTCCGAAGGTTTTTGTCCATTGTTAGTGCAGAGTAGATGGCAAGCTGCTGTTCAACATATCGTGACAACATGTCATGTGCAGTGTTCCACCGCATTACCACATCATGAATCAACTTGTGCTTTGGTAAATTCAGCATCTCCTGTTTCACAGTTAGTGCATGGTGGGCTGTGGTGCTTCGGTGAAAGAAGGTGATGACTTTCCTAACTTTCCCGAGGAGGCGGGACACCCCGTTAATTGACACTGCCCTCTTTGCTGCGATATTCAAGGCGTGAGCAAAACAGCCGATTTGTGGTCCCAATGTGTCAGTTTCATTAACTGCATTCACAATATTTGCTGCGTTATCCGTGGCGATGGGTATTGTCACATTTGGCCGCTGCAGCTTCCATTCAGTCACTGCATTTTTCAGTTCCGCTGCTAGATGCGCGCTTGTGTGGCTTTCGTGCAGTGGGCGAGTCTGCAGCACAGCGCTTTTCATCTGCCAATCGGACATATAGTGGACCGTCACGGTCATGTAACTTTCTGTTGCCCGAGAGGTCCAACTGTCCGTGGTCAATGCGAAGTTTGATGTGGTCAATGCGAAGTTTGATGTGTGGGCCAAATCGTTTTCAATCTGTCTNGGCTTTGCGTGTTTTGTCATAGAGACCAGGGATGACAATATTACTGAAATGTGTTCGGCAGGGCACGGCATAACGAGGGTCCAGTGTTTTAACTAAGTGGCGAAACCCCACATCATCAACCACAGAAAACGGCTGCAAATCTTTAGCAATGAGTACTCCCACTGCATCTGTTATTTTCTTGTGCTTATCTGAAGAGGCTGGGTAGGTCTGTTGAAATGCCGTCTTGATGGACAGTTGCGTTGTTGCTGCTGATGTCCGTTCGGGTTGCGCAGCTGCTCTGTGTGCAGAAAGCTGCACATCCGGATGACTTCGCTGGAGATGCTTGGACATGTTGCTTGTGTTTCCTTTAGCGTACGGGACATGTTTCAAACAATGTTTGCAAACAGTGAAATTTCTATTGACTGTTTTTACTCCTTCGTCTTTGTACTCTACACTAAAACCAAAATGATCCCACACTGAAGACTTGAATGACCCCGGTGCTTCTTCAAACTTCTGTCTCTCATCTCCGCTAGAGCTAGCCATTTTCACGTGTCTAAGTGCGAGCTAGAAAAAGGTTCCTGTAAGAGGAAATGGGTCTGGACAGGTACACAACAGTGATTGGATGTTGAGTTGCAGGGGTGGGCTTTCGCCCCCTGAGAAGGTAGCCTTCACAATACATGCAGTCAGTGGTCTATAAAGCAGTAAATAAACTGCCATAAATTGGGAAATTATTAAGTGTATTACAGAACCAAAAACCCGCGGGACAGACAGGCGGATTGTCCCGTGCAAGGCGTACCGACCGGTCCGGTATTTTACCGAGTACCGTTGCACCCCTAGATGGAAATGGTAGAAGGTGAGCAGACAGGCGCAGCTGGTGAGGAACTGGCAGACTGGAGCGGTGCAGAACCCAGGATGGAGGAACCAGGAGCGGCGGACCGGATGGAGCAGTGTGGGAGCTGGCTTGTGATGGAGGAGTCCAGGACTAGCGGTGTGGGAACCGCATGGAGCGAGGGAGTCTAAGAGCCACGGTGTGCAAACCGCTAGAGGAAAAGGAGATCCATCAGGAAACGGCGATGCGGAAACCGCTGGAGCAGGAGAGGATCGTGGTTCCTTTGAGGAAGAGTCTCAGGTAAGATAAGGTCATAATATGTTAACAGTGCAAAGATAAGCTTGGATAAGTCCAGGACTAATCGACCATGTTACCAAGAAAGGTAGAGGAACCATCTGGCCTATTGTCACAGCCCCTTTCTTATGCTCAGCTCCCTGATGACGAGATGGAGATCACCTGTCATCGCACCTGCCGAACACATTTCTTGGAGAAAAACAGGTGAGAAAAAACCACGCACACAGCCACTGATACCATAACATCAGACAAGATGGAATACAAGACTTGTCATGCTCCAGTCTAAGAGATGCTCTGCAGTCTGAAAAACTTTGTGAGATCCTCCTTCAGCAAAATGCGCTATGTTATGTCAACAGCATTGATCCAGATTTCTTTAACTAAATCATCAACCTCCAAGAACCTTTCAATGAGGCTACCAGAAACCTGTCCACTGATCAGACACCCACTCTTTACCTTGTTCTACTAACTAAGGTAACCCTCTTGTAGGGTTTGGCACATAAAGATGGAGGCATTGTTAATCTGAGACAGGTAATACATTGTTCTATAGTTTTTATGTGATGTTTTAGAATGTGTGAATGGTTAGGTTTTTTCTTCCTCCCCTCCATTTGAAGGGAAAAGTATGTGGAGTTAAAATTCAAAATCCACCTTTACCACAAGATAGCTACAGTTCTATCTCCAAGTCTGAGGTCTTCCCTAAGGAAAAGTCTCAGTGCTGTGGAGTATGAGGAAGTTGTCAGCAATCTTGCAGAATTAACAGAGCAAGAGGAGATGAGACAGTCCATCATGCACATGGTATTGTAGTTCTGAGGCAGAAAAAAATCTTGAGAGTTTTTTTATTAAACACAGAGTTCTAGGTTTTAAAAATACAAATTTAAAACAGGTTAATGGTTCACTATCTACCTTTAATCACTTAGGAGAAGATCAGCTTGCTCCAGTGGCCACAGAAGTTTACAACTTTTTAGCAAGTTGTGTGGAGATGGAAGAAGAGACAAAGGACACTAGTGACACAAATAAGGAGCCATGGGGGCAATAGGAGGTGCTTAAGTATTTGAATGAGACTGTAAGCATAACCACTGGATCCCAGTCCCTTCTTAACTTTTGGAAAGAAATCCCATGTGGCTTCGTACCAGCTGTCAGAAAGATGCTGGCAATCCCAGCAACAAGCACTCCATCAGAGAGGAGTTTTAGTATTGCTGGGAGAGTGACTGAAGAGGGACATGCTACACTTATTCTGAAAATATAGACTGTCTTTTGTTTTTGCACAGCAATCTTCCATTGTGAGCTTGTTTTGATGGCACTACTGTATTTTTCTGGTTTATGACATGTTAGTCAACTTGTCTCAATGTTATGTAGAGAAAAAAATGACTACAGAAATGTTCACTGTAATGCCAATGGTATCTTGTAGTGTTTCTCCAAATAAAAGTAAAGATTTTATTTGAATTGCCTTTATTGATCCACAGGGGGAAATTACACGGATATACAGAAAAAAAGCTTAACCTTCACCCTCCGAGGCAGCCAGGGGCACGTGTGCCCGGCGTCAAGATGATGTCAGCCATGGTCCCCCTTCACGTGCTTCAGTTGGAGTAAAAAGGTTTTCCAGTGCGTAAGTGACTACAATATCAGATCCATAATTTCATACTTGAGGAATTTTAGGGGGGGGGGGGTACTCACAGAGGCACAAAAATCAGGGAACAAAGGGGGGAAAAGCCTAGAAAAACCAGACCAGAAAGCGTGTGCCAAAATTGAGGCAAATATGTGATTGTTTTGTGGTTTTGTTTAGGCCACAAAGAAAAAAAAAACACCTGCTGGGTGTTGCAGTTGAGTTACAAAAATAGTATAATTTGCATATTGTCAGAATACTGTTAAAGACAAGTTGCAGTGACCTTTAGCACAGTTTGAACTTTAACGCACTGAATTTATACATGTTCTAGTTTGCTGCATGCCAGTGTTTCTTTAGACACACCATATGACATTTCCATTAAACTTTTTTTTGACGTACGTGCAATTTTGACTCATACATATACAGTACTCACAAAAAGTTAGGGATATTTGGATTTCAGTTGAAATATGTTGAAAACATAAAAAGTGCACACTAAAGTGATATTACCTCATGAAAATAGGGCATTTAAGTAGAAGCATGCAATAGGGATTTCCTAATCTCAAACAATTTATTGAAACAAATCCCAGCAACAGTAGTGGGTATACCACAATAAAATATGTAAATGTCTCAAAAAATTGTCACATGCCCTTAAAGCTGCTATACTTAATTTGCATAGCAAATTAGCTTAACATTTTTTTTCATGCACATTAAAAATGTTTTAACACAGCATGGAGAAAAATATTTTGTGAAGATTAAAAAAAAAAAAACGAAAAAAAAAAATAATTACATGGTTCTCCCATATTTGTCTAAAAACATCAACCAATCAAATGGTTCAGCCCGAAATTAATGATTGGAAAGTCTCTCCAGCCATACGGACTTCCGCATTTATTTGGCTTCTGTGCTCCTAAAAAACTGAGACATATTACCACAGCACACCACTGCTGGGAGTGTTCGCTGCTCTACCATGTCACAGCGGGAGAAACAGCCGGCTGGTTCCGCGTCAGGTTCAGGACAAAGTAACAATTAATGTCAGTTGTTCGTTGTTATATTGTTTTCACTTACCGGTGATTCTGCCATGTTACGGTACTTGAATGAACTGCGGAACAGTGTCTTGCACTCGATCGTCTTCTGGGGCTACGCGTGTTTCAAAACCTGGGGGGGCGTGGCTTAAGAATTCTACCCGACGGGAGGGGCTGAGAGTTCTGTGACTTTGTTGACAGTCTAAGCTAGGCAATTTTGAAATCAGGGATATCAGCTTTAAAGGAAAAATATCATATTTTAAAATTTTACATCTACTGTAAATCATTTAGTTGTGGTTTATATCTAGTGGAACAGCAGTTATTAGGTCTGATGTTTTTATTATAGTATTTCTATATGCTGTTCTTGTACCCCTGATCAAACAGGGTCTGCAGAACAACTGGTTTTGGGGCGGTCCCTTTAAATGTGTTGGACATGCTGTCATGTTGCGGGGTTGGAGTGAACTCTAGTAGTACCCAGACTTCAGACCGACACAGGCGTAAAAGGTTTCCAGGGCAGGTGTGCAGAGGACTGAGAAGGAGAGACAGACCAAAGCCTGAGGCTGGGACAGATGTACTGGAACACGTCGGGAACTGGAGCTGAGCCCTCTGGATGGCACGGTAGATGGCCAGTGCAGGAGGTAGAGGCACTAAGGAGCAGGGAGGCGAAGCCCAGGAGGACAAGGAACTGGAGGCGAAGGAAGGCAACGACAAGATAAGAACAGTGGCTTGCAAAAGTATTCAGCCCCTTTGAACTTTTCCACATTTTGTCACATTACGGCCACAAACAGGAATACAGTTCACTGGAATTCCACGTGAAAGACCAATACAAAGTGGTGTACACATGAGAAGTGGAACGAAAATCATACATGATTCCAAAAATATTTTACAAATAAATAACTGAAAAGTGGTGCGTGCGTAATTATTCAGCCCCCTTTGGTCCTAGTGCAGTCAGTTGCCATAGACATTGCCTGATGAGTGCTAATGACTAAATAGAGTGCACCTGTGTGTAATCTAACATTAGTACAAATACAGCTGCCCTGTTACGGCCTCAGAGTTTGTCTAAGAGAATGTTGGGAGCAACAACACCATGAAGTCCAAAGAACACACCAGACGGGTCAGGGATAAAGTTATTGAGAAATTTAAATCAGGCGTAGGCTACAAAAAAATTTCCCAAGCCTTGAACATCCTAAGGAGCACTGTTCAAGCCATCATTCAGAAATAGAAGGAGTATGGCACAACTGTAAACCTACCAAGACAAGGCCGTCCACCTAAACTCACAGGCTGAACAAGGATAGCGCTGATCAGAAATACAGCCAAGAGGCCCAGGGTGACTCTGGACGAGCTGAAGAGATCTACAGCTCAGGTGGGGGAATCTGTCCATAAGACAACTATTAGTTGTGCACTGCACAAAGTTGGTCTTTATGGAAGAGTGGCAAGACGAAAGCCATTGTTAAAAGAAAACCATAAGAAGTCCTGTTTGTAGTTTGCCACAAGCCATGTGGGGGACACAGCAAGCATGTGGAAGAAGGTGCTCTGGTCAGATGAGACCAAAATTGAACTTTTTGGGCAAGTTGCAAAGCACTGTGTGGCGGAAAAGTAACACTGCAAATCACTCTGAACACACCATCCCCACTGTCAAATATGGTGGTGGCAGCATCATGATCTGGGGGTGTTTCTCTTCAGCAGGGACAGGGAAGCTAGTCAGAGTTGATGGGAAGATGGATGGGCAATCTTGGAAGAAAACCTCTTGGAGTGTGCAAAAGACTTGAGACTGGGGCGGAGGTTCACCTTCCAGCAGGACAACGACCCTAAACATAAAGCCAGGGCAACAATGGAATGGTTTAACCTTCTGGGGACCAAAGGTTTTTTGGAGAAACAAACTTTTGACTTTTTTTTGTTTAAATGCTACTAAAACTAAAAACTAAAACTAAAACACCACCTTTCAATGCCCATAATGTCCTATACCTTGTTTTTTTTATTTTGAATTGAAATATCATAAACTGCTGTGTAAATGAGGCTCCTTTGCTTGAAATAAAGAGTATTAGAATAAAAAATACAAAAAAAAATTAGGCGAAAATTAGAATATCACACTTTATTCAAGTAAAACCCACACTAAATATCAATGAATAAGAAAAAAAAAATTGACAACCGTGCGTCATGCGCAAAAGACAAAGGCTCTGATTGGAACACCGAATTTGACACGACACTGTATCCCTTGTGAATGGGCTAGAGCGATGCCGGAACTACCGTCTGAAAGCTTGGATTCTTCCGATTTAGAGGGGAAAAAAAGTAAGCTTCTATCTTTTATGGTTCGGAAGCTATGTTTGATTAAACACAACAAGGTCCCTGGCATCGTCGACGATGACGGCGTCCCTGTAGCGTTAAAACAAAACATATCCATGTGTTAGAATGGCCCATTCAAAGTCCAGATGTGAATCCAAATGAGAATATGTGGCAAGATCTGAAAACTGCTGTTCACAAACGCTGTCCATCTAATCTGACTGAGCTGGAGCTGTTTTGCAAAGAAGAATGGGCAAGAATTTCAGTCTCTAGATGTTCAAAGCTGGTAGAGACATATCCTAAAAGACTGGCAGCTGTAATTGCAGCAAACGGTGGTTCTACAAAGTATTGACTCAGGGGGGCTGAATAATTATGCACACCCCACTTTTCAGTTATGTATTTGTAAAAAATGTTTGGAATCATGTATGATTTTCGTTCCACTTCTCACGTGTACACCACTTTGTATTGGTCTTTCACGTGGAATTCCAATAAAATTGATTCATGTTTGTGGCTGTAATGTGAGAAAATGTGGAGAAGTTCAAGGGGGCCGAATACTTTTGCAAGCCACTGTATACACATATAACAATCACAAGGTTTAAGACTATGTACGGCTACACGTTACCACATAAAGTAGTGGAACAAACTGGCGTCTGTCTCTGGCCCCTTCTCAGCTTTTATCCCAGCCCAGGAGGGGCTGGGTGATGAGCCACACCTGCGCCTGATCAGCTAATGGCACCAGCTGCTGCCACACCCTGGCATGACAGGTTTGTAGGAGCAACAACAAAACACCACACACCAGAGCTGGAACCTGACACATGCTAAATACCATGCCTCCCTCCAGGTCAATGAACCTTCCACTCCACCCCATTCAGCCATTTTTGTAGTTTGATAGAGATCCGGCACTCTAACATCTTGCACCGCAACGTTATGAAATGGAATAGAATGAGGAGTTTGTCGTTTGTAAGGATGAAAAAGAAAAATGTATTTATTGTGTTTAAAATGTGTTTGTTAGCAATGAAGTTATGAAGCCATTCTTTTATGTGGACACATGGATGACATGGTTTGACTTTAAGATTAAGTGTAATCTTAACATAATTACACATTAGTGAACTGTTTTGTGTTCCCTGGAAAAGGCCTTTTGGTATAATTTAGTATTCCTTTTTCATCTTGGGGTGACTTTACCTTTTCAAGCTGTTCATTGGACTTGAACAAACTGTATAACAATAAAAAAAACTTGAAAAAATTGCAGGGCGTTCTACTTTTGACAAGGAGTCTGTGTGGGTGTGTGTGTGCGTGCATGTTTGTGTGCGCAAGTGATTTTAAGGGAAAGAGAGGCTAAAGATTGATATTTTACTTATGATCAAGTGTTTCAACTGCCATGTGAAATCATGTCAAAAGAAAGCAGAGGCTCATTGTGTCTATACAGCAATAGGAGAATAGCCATTCACAGCCATTTGGGTTGGGGCATAAGGATTAAAGTCTCTATGGTGCCAATGGGCCTAAAAGTGTAGGCTTGGAGAATAATTTATGCTGTTACCAGATGGTGTGAATAGGTTTAAAAATGCTTGAGTGAATTGTCAACATTATATGAAGTGACAATTCACTATTTGTGATGTATGGAGGAAAAAATATGATGTGATAAGCAAGGACAATGCTATCTGTTCTGTGGCACTGAATAGGGAAAAATCTGATCTCAAAGTGTGGATTTGTTGGGAATAATGGCTTTCACAGTGCTCTCAGATAAAACATCTCATTTTGTAGATGTCACACAGAGTGATCATTGAAGGCACCTGTATGCTATTTCAGCCTGGAGATGCCTTTGAGATATGAAATCCTCCCAGGCTGAACTCCTAAGACTCCATGTACCTCATCCTGAGCAAACATTTGCATTCGTCACGTTGCGTTGTTGTTTCATATTGTCTTGAAGGATTGTGTAGTTCTCAGAATGACAAATCTCTGCCAAGGGTGATTTCTAGTTCAAGGTTGTAATAGTCTGCTGCCACCTTTTTTTAGCTGATAGAACTTATAACACTAGAATCTCTGACATTTCTTTTTTTTATAAACTTATATATAGGAACCGGAAAGCACAGTGACCTCTGGAGTCTGTGCATGGTGGCTCCCCCTTCGTGAGCTTCAAATTGGAATAAAAAATAAATACATTTCCAGTGCGTAAGTGGCCACGATACCAGATCCATAATTTCATGTTTGAAGAATTAACAGAGGGGAGACTCAGAGATGCACAAAAAGCAGGGAACGAGCAGGAGGGGGGTCTGAAGGGGGAGCAGACAAGAAAGCGTGTGATAAAAGACCTGTGCAGTGCAGCGAAAAACAGCCGAAAGCGCAGTATTTTCGATCTTTTATTTTTGGATGAATATTTTTGAAAAATCCACAAGTGGTGAATTTGTGAAAGTTGAACTGCGAAGTAGCGAGGGATCACTGTAATTTATTGGAAGGTACTATCTTAATTTCAGATAGCACTTCATTGAACTTGGGCTGTTACCATTCTCAATTTCTCAAAGGGAACCTTCCTGAGGGATTTATAAAGTATATCTTATACCTTGGATTACTTCAACTGATGAGAAATAGAGGAGGTGTTTCTACAAATTGGTTGCATACTTTCCAACAAAGGAAAAAAAAATGATATTCAAGTTATCACCAATCTAAACTGGTCACAACTTAATTGAGTTGATGGGTAATAGTGGAGGTTTTTCTTAGTAAGTCCGGTGGTACTTTTTCTGTATTTACCTACTTATTACACATGGAAATTATCCATTACATACCAAGTTTTTACGTATATGTACCAGGTAATTTCTTAGTACTTAGAGGACTGTAAAAGGAAGGGTTACCCAAAGAAACATGCAGCTACAGTGGGGCAAAAAAGTATTTAGTCAGCCACCAATTGTGTAAGTTCTCCCACTTAAAAAGATCAGAGAGGCCTGTAATTTTCATCATAGGTATACCTCAACTATGAGAGACAAAATGAGGAAAAAAAATCCAGAAAATCACATTGTCTGATTTTTAAAGAATTTATTTGCAAATTATGGTGGAAAATAAGTATTTGGTCAATAACAAAAGTTAATCTCAATACTTTGTTATATAGCCTTTGTTGGCAATGACAGAGGTCAAACGTTTTCTGTAAGTCTTCACAAGGTTTTCACACACTGTTGCTGGTATTTTGGCCCATTCCTCCATGCAGATCTCCTCTAGAGCAGTGATGTTTTGGGGCTGACGCTGGGCAACACGGACTTTCAACTCCCTCCAGAGATTTTCTATGGGGTTGAGATCTGGAGACTGGCTAGGCCACTCCAGGACCTTGAAATGCTTCTTACGAAGCCACTCCTTCGTTGCCCGGGCGGTGTGTTTGGGATCATTGTCATGCTGAAAGACCCAGCCACGTCTCATTTTCAATGCCCTTGCTGATGGAAGGAGGTTTTCACTCAAAATCTTACGATACATGGCCCCATTCATTCTTTCCTTTACACAGATCAGTCGTCCTGGTCCCCTTGCAGAAAAACAGCCCCAAAGCATGATGTTTCCACCCCCATGCTTTACAGTAGGTATGGTGTTCTTTGGATCCAACTCAGCATTCTTTCCCCTCCAAACACGACAAGTTGAGTTTCTACCAAAAAGTTCTATTTTGGTTTCATCTGACCATATGATGTTCTCCCAATCCTCTTCTGGATCATCCAAATGCTCTCTAGCAAACCGCAGACAGGCCTGGACGTGTCCTGGCTTCAGCAGGGGGACACGTCTGGCACTGCAGGATTTGAGTCCCTGGGGGCGTAGTGTGTTACTGATGGTAGCCTTTGTTACTTTGGTCCCAGCTCTCTGCAGGTCATTCACTAGGTCCCTCCGTGTGGTTCTGGGATTTTTGCTCACCGTTCTTGTGATCATTTTGACCCCACGGGGTGAGATCTTGCGTGGAGCCCCAGATCGAGGGAGAGTATCAGTGGTCTTATATGTCTTCCATTTTCTAATAATTGCTCCCACAGTTGATTTCTTCACACTAAGCTGCTTACCTATTGCAGATTCAGTCTTCCCAGCCTGGTGAAGGTCTACAATTTTGTTTCTGGTGTCCTTTGACAGCTCTTTGGTCTTGGCCATAGTGGAGTTTGGAGCGTGACTGTTTGAGGTTGTGGACAGGTGTCTTTTATACTGATAACGAGTTCACACAGGTGCCATTAATACAGGTAACGAGTGGAGGACCGAGGAGCCTCTTAAAGAAGTTACAGGTCTGTGAAAGCCAGAAATCTTACTTGTTTGTAGGTGACCAAATACTTATTTTCCACCATAATTTGCAAATAAATTCTTTAAAAATCAGACAATGTGATTTTCTGGATTTTTTTTCCTCATTTTGTCTCTCATAGTTGAGGTATACCTATGATGAAAATTACAGGCCTCTCTGATCTTTTTAAATGGGAGAACTTACACAATTGGTGGCTGACTAAATACTTTTTTGCCCCACTGTATCTCTGAGCTCCATAAAAAGGGCTATAAACTGTCAATAAAAGCCTTTGAAATTTATGAAATGCTTTTAATTATGCTCCAATATGTCACGTAACAATTGACACAAAGTTCTAAAAACCCTGAAGCAACAAACTTTGTGAAAACTAATATCTGTATCATTTAAACTTTGCCATGACTGTAGCTACATCAGGATTCTGACATCTTTCCAGCAGTGACCACTTGTAAGATAATGGAAAACATCGCTTTTCTCCTCTATTAAGCGCCTTACTTAGTAATGAATAAAACTGACTTAAATACGGTTTTCTGGTGTTAAAACTGATAAATTACAATGTGTTTTTTCCATCTTGTGTCCTTCAGTGACCTTTCACCCCAATATCTTCCAGTAAGTTCTGCTTCAAACATCAGTGGTTCTTCTTTCCAGATTTACATTTTCTTTCAACAGTTGTTCCATTAAGCCTTGGTCATATTGGTCTTGTTCAGTTCTAATTTTCTTATTTTGAAAACAGCTCAGATAGGTCATAGGTCTGACTTAAGAAGCAATAAAATTCAAACTTTAAAACGCGTACATTAATTGATTAATTAATCATTGAACACTTTTTCAAATCAACATCAAGCAACACAAAATTGTCAAACATTCATTTGTATGATCATTTTCTCCTCTGAGGCAGCTGTGTCTCAGTAGTTAGAGTGGTCGTCTTCCAGTCAGAAGGTTGGTTGATTGATCCTGGCTTCCACCACCACATGTTGAAGTGTACTTGGGCACGACATTGAACCCCATATGGGCCCCCAATTTGCATATCAGGTTGTGTGAATATTAGTCCTTACCCTCTCTCCCCAGTTTACATATTATGTTGTTTGAATGGGTAAATGTAAAATTTGTAGCGTTAAAGCACTTTGAGTTGTCTGAATTACTAGAAAAGCATTATACAGGACATTTACTATTCTTCTGATTTTTACTACCGTTTTCAAAAGTCATATTTTACTTATTTATTCTACAGACTATGGATTGACATGTTGATCCTCAAAATTTCTTAACATCGCTAATTTTTTATTTTTAAAGGTTGGATATAGAACACAAACACCATAGCAAAATCTATTGTGTGGATGTTGTAGTTGTAACATTAGAGCAACGTTTCTAGCCGCCAGGATGTCAGGTTTGACATTTCTGTGTGCCGTGAAAATTTTTTATTTGGGTCCATCTATTTTAGACTTCACTCACTCACTTTGGCTTTTTGATCTTCTCTGGTCGCTCCTCTTCTGAGAAGGATAACAAAATATCCGGGACTCTGAAGCAGCTGCTTGACTTGCCGAACCGGCCCGGAACTATACGGATCAGAGCTCCTCATCTCATCCACAGCTTCATCCATTTTCACATGTCCCTGTCTGGCGCAGCTGTCCTGCATGTTAGGGAGACATGGCAATCATACCCCAGCTTGCCACCCTCCTGGTTTGCAAGCCACAACTCTTTTTTCATGCATCTTTTAAACTTTAGACTGTATCCAGTAAGGGGGGGTAAGTTTTCCTTTAAATAATAATTTTGCACGCTGATAAAATAATATGTATATCTGTAAAGTGCTCTACATTGCTTTCTTGTTTCTTCTTTACGTGAGGTTGAGCAACTTAGCATGTGTAGGGTATGGGGCAATGTATGTGTTTGAGAGAGACACTGTCTAATTCTACATTCATATGTGGAAATGAGAGCAGAGGCCAGATCTCAAACTTTTTTGACATCTTTCAGTCTACCAGCTGGTCATGTTCCTTATGAAGAAATCTTTTAAACAATTGGCTTTTTTGCCTCATTGAGTCATTATAACTGAAACAATAAAATGCTGAGGTTGTTTTAAATAGTTTTGTTATGCATCATTGTGTCACACACAACAAGCCTACCTAGTACCCCACACACCCACTCTCTGTTTCAAACAATAAAAAAGTATTTCCAATTAGATTTTAAATGCCATCCTGACTCTTGTCTCCCCATTCATTTCATGAATAGTAATCTCCCAGGGTTGCACTTATTATATCTCATTACTAACAGCGCCAGCGACCAGGGACTCCAATCAGAAGATCTAAGCATTTCTGACTTGCAGAAAAAGATTGAGTTTGGGCTCCCCAAGCACCACTTTAATGTCAAACACAAAATGTACTGACCAGATATTATATGGAAAACGTTCACTGTTTTGATCAGCTAATAAAATTTGTGACATAAGCTGGATGAGAATTGCTTTTATTCTTTTTTTTTCATTTGTATTGTAGATTTGATTATTACAACTGTCAGTGGAATAGCACCAGATGGTTTTCTAATTTGGTTAATAAAATATGCCAAAAATTTTTTACAATGGCAAATTAACCAGAGCTATCAATAACAAAAGAATAAACCTGAGGTTTGGACAAAATGATCTGAAGGAACAAGGGATTTTCCAGTTTGTAGATTTTTTCCAATAGGTACGTAATCTGTTGTAATAAGCTCAAAGTTTAAAAAGGCTAAATGCCCCATTCATTTATAATCAAAGGGTGGTTAAAAAATTGATTTTCCAGTTACTGCTATAAATGGCGAGAGTTAAAAGGTCACAAAGGAATGGCATAATGTAATGTTTGTTAAATGGCCGAACTCAGATGCAACCAGAGAAGGAGACTTAGTGGCAGATCAAAAAGGTCTTTGTAGCAGGTGTGTCAGGTTTCATGGTGTGGTGTGTGTTTTGGTTTGTCCTACTAACCTGTGATTCCAGGGTGTGGCAGCAGCTGATCAGGTGCCAGAGTGGATCATTATCCAGCCCCTCCCGGGCTGGGATAAAAGATGTGGAGGAACCAGAGATAGACGCCAGTTGGTTCCAGGACTTTATGTGGTAATGTGTGGCCGTTCTTAGCGTTAAAACTTTGTGATAGCGTTATATTTACTTACCTTGTCCTTGTCTTCCTCCGCCTCCACTTCTTGTCCTTCCTGGGCTTTGCCTTCCTGCTTCTGAGTGCCTCTACCTCCCGCGCTAGCCATCTGAATGAATCGTTCAGTACTTGAGAATCACTTTACTGACTTGTGAATCATGAACAGGAGGGTAACCCATAAGTCAATCCTTCCAGTGAGACAGTGACCTGTGATTTCGGCTAATTTTGAGGAGTAGGTTGCATTGCAGAGGCCAGGGGTCCAAAACCCCTCACAGAGGCAATGCTGGAGATTAAAGGATTCCTGTCTCTTTAAAAAAATGTGCAATGTTATGAAGATGAGACTCTACATAGTGTTCTATCAGAGTGGATCTTTTCAAAATCAGGACAAATAATTACAGATAGGAGAAACTGTCTCAGCCCTGGAAAGGTTCGGGAGCTTATTTTCCTCAGTGCCAATCTGTGAGGGACAACTGATTTTAAAGTGAACTAGACCAGAAACCCCCTGACATCTGCAAGTTTAAAATTTTGTCCTATATAGAAAGACTTTATTGTCACTGTACAAGGTACAATGAGATGTGAAGCTTCTCTATACAGTGCATACATAACTTGAACATAACGTAAGTAAAATATAAAAAGCTAAAATGGAATATAAAAGTATAAAATATAAATTTGCAAATAACTATATGTAAACATTGCAAAGGTTGTGCAAAAGTGACTGAGTGTTAGATGTGCAGTTTGGGAGAAAACAATTCAACAGATTGAACGGATGGGCAGTTAACAGGTAGTTTTGGTTGAAATAGAGCAAATCTGCTATGATATGTCAGTGCAAAGTTCTTGGTAACTGTGTGATGGTGATGATATTTCCAGTGGCATGACAGTTCTTTTTAGTGCAAACTTGAGTTGAGTGTGGAGACAGCCCTTGGGAAGAAACTGTCTCTGAGTCTGTTTGTTTTGGCTGATATGGCTCTGTAGCGTCGGCCCGATGGCAGCAAGTTGAAGAGGTGAAAACTGGGATGTGTGTAGTCCTTTATGATGGTTCTGGCTCTGCGTAGGCATCGGGAGTTATAGAGGGAGGTTAGGATGGGTAGAGGGCAGCCAATAATATTTTGTGCGGCATTGACTACCCTCTGCAGTCTGTGACTGTCCGCTCCTGTACAGCTTGAGTGCCACACTGACACAGCATAGTTCAGTAGGCTCTCAATGGCTGATCGGTAGAAGGGCACCAGCAGGTCAGTGTTGAGTTGCTCTTTCCTGAGCACTCTCAGGAGATGGAATCGCTGCTGCGCCTTCTTGACCAGAGCTGTGGTGTTGGTTTTCCAGGAGAGGTCAGCGGCAATGGGGACCCCCAGGAATTTGAAGGTCTCCACCTGCTCCATGCTTTCGCCGTTGATGTACAGGGGGGCCGGGGTGGTTTTACTCCGTCTGAAGTCCAGGATGAGTTCCTTAGTCTTGTTGAGTTGCCCTTCTATCTTTTCCTTGTAGTCTGCCTTGGCGGTCATGATGCCTTTGCTCAGGTTGGCTCGAGCTGCGCTGTAGAGCACTCTGTCACCAGATCTGATCTATATAATTTATAATTTCTTGAAGTGAGTGGACGTCTATGTTTTTTTTATTTGGTCTACTAGTCACATACAAACTGATTGTAAGCAACATCAGGTTTGACGTCTTGTGCAAGGACATTTAATAGGGTATAGAAATGGTGGAATGAAACTGACAAAATTTTGATTAGCAAATGACTGATCTCCCTCTTGAGCCACTGCTGCCCCAACAGCACTATATAAAAAGCAAACTGTGATTAAAGCCTTATGTCTCCTTCAATTCTAACAGATATCCTCTTGTACTTGTACCTCTTGCATTTGCAAATCAAACAAATCTGTCCCCTTCAGACAAAGCCTGTGATAAGTTTCCCTGTTATTGTTTCTAAATGACAGAAATAACATAAAAATCCATGACATGGCTTTATTTTTGTCTTCGAATCATTAGTTTTGAATCCATAATCGTTAATTGTTTTTCTTTTTTTTTTTTCTTTTGTCTGTTAAATTGTTAGTTCATTGCCTTTCTTTAGTTGTGATGCTCAGTTATAGCTTAGAAAGGCCAAAGGGAATTTTCAAATCTTTTTTGTGGAGGTTCATGGCAAATAAATTCTAACCCATTTTCCTTTTTGCTTTGTATGTTTAGACTGCCATGTTGAGCCACATTATGTAATAACACCACATTAAGTAATAAAAGTCCAAAATGTAAGACCTTTGTCATTTCATTTTGTAATAAAGCTGCATTTTGCAATAAACGGCTCCAACACATTATGGAATAAGATTTGTCACATTATGTAATGAGTTATTACATTTTGAGAAGATTATTACAAAATGCACTTGACACAAATTTTATTTTCAGTTTTTTATTTTTCATATTGCACAAAGTGCATTATGTAAAATCTAGTCACATCAATACATCTTATGAGCAATTTAGAGCAAATCATCCTGCACCTGGAGCCAGGGAGGTGGTGTGGCTTTACACTTGCAATCATCTGGTGGTTGAATCTTGGATCCCGGGTAAAAATGTAACAGGAAGCCCCTCTGGATAGACCACCTACGTGGAGGAAAATCAAAGTCAGGTGCAGAGAGAGCCAGGTGACAGGCAAGGGTGAGTGCCTAGATGTGCAGATCCATGTGGCATAAACTGGTTTTTGGAATGTGGAAGTCACTTTGCTGTTGGGAAAGGAGCTGGAGCTGTTATGTATTGTCCCTCCTCATGTCATCTGTCTGCCAGTGTTCTCTATTTCTGCACACTGCTATTGTTCTCTTCTGTTAGTTGGGTTTAGTTCAAAATAGTTTTTTGAGTTGGTTCTTGTGTGCTTAGTTTCTCAGTGGTGTGAGGGTGTCTGTGTGTCCTTCTGTTGCCTTGTTGGATTTTACATGTGGTTTTTGGATTACCTGGCCTTGACCTGCTTTCGGACTGTGCACCTGCCTCTACTTGCTCCTGTATCCCACCTGTAAGTGTCATAACCAAGCTCTGACTGTTAATCAGTATGATATGGTGGGGACATATAACAAGGGGTGCACATAAATGGTCCACAGGTGCACATGCACTGTCAAAGTATAAAGGTAGGGTTCATTATCAAATCAATGAAGAGTTCTGCTGACTTATTTTGTTTTACTAATATGTTTCTCAGCCTGAGTGCTGATGTTGCCGCTGACAGCTGATCAGCTGATGCTGCCGCTCTTGCTGTGCATCTCTGTATCAGTTTGTCAGTGGGATGGATCAAAGTTAGTCAGACCGGTGTGTCTCGCAGCTGACTGCAGGATTCTGCATAGCGTTAAAATTGAAATATTCACGAAATAAGACAAATAGGCTATTGTGGCACAGATACACAAAATTCTACCTTTTTGTGCAATAAAATATCAGTTTAATTAGCGTATTTTCCTTTGATCTGTGCAAAGCACTCTCACTGTGAGTAACACAACCAAATTTTCTGCCCTCTTTCTACTAAATCAGTGGTGGGAACATTTAAAAACAACTGGAAAATGATTTGACAGGGAGACTGGATCAACATTAACATCACAAATGTTTTGAACAAAGATCAGGTCCACAACGCAACGATTTCCCTAGTTAACCCCTTAACATTCCTGCAATTTTTGCCAAAAATATTTTTAAAACGCATACCCAAATTAAATTAAGCGGACAGGAAATCTGTAATTTTGACATTTTATTGATACTTATAGGAGGTGGTTTGGGCTGGCAAAAGCACTGGTGATCTTTCCAGGGGTAATTCTATCCTTGATTTTCATCTATAACTAAAATCACAAGGCTCTCAGCTTTCAAATGATATATATGACATGTGCATATTATTAAAAGTTGGACTCCAAGACATGCACAAGAAATGCACGTTTGTAGGCAGGCTGTCGGATGCTTAACGGGTTAACCCCACAGTTAACCTTGCAAAGACGCAACCTGGATATGTGCAAGGGCCGATGCTCGTTGATGACCTGGATTTTGGCTGGATAGAAGCCCGAAACTCCCATGGCGATCACTCGGTCTTTAGACCCGGTGATGACTTGGATCACATCCGGCTGAAGCACTCTAATTATCAAATCTTCATGCCGCTGGTTGCCAAGGGAAAACCCAGACATTAACGGGCAACCGAGAGCCGGGAGGACCAATGGAGAGGATCTTAGTTTAACCAGATGACCTCCACACTTTCCTCTCCGGTGTCTACGAAGCCATGGTGGGTGAGGGTCTCTGATCAGGAATGCCAGAATCTCGGCAAAGGACGGAAATTTTTACTGGAACTGGGGCTGCAGTTCTGCAAAATACTGAGTTTCTGACAAAGATCCAAAAGGCTGAGTCTATTATATGAGAGACCTCATAATGTCTCAACCAAAACCGGTCTCAACAGAGAAAATAGAAAAATCAACAGGAGCAGAAGACGGCAAGCCTTGAACACTGGCGCCATCCTGGAATCAGTTTAGAAGACACTTTGTTGTTGAGTTACTGTGTTGTGAAGAGGATGCCAAGGGATTTTCACAATGTTCTTCATTTAAGGAGCAGCCTCCTCTGCATAATCAACTTAAAGGTATAGTATGTAAAAATTAGACCTTGTTGTCAAATCCAGGTCCCACATTTCATGTAGAAAAAAAACGGCTGCTCTCAGCCACTCACCCCCTCCACTCCTTGATTTTTCTGTTGAGTTGCCAGTTCTAATGTTGATTCTAGTTTTGTTTCTCTTGTATTTGTTCAATTTTTGGAAATGTTTGAAGGCCTTTTTTTCGGAGTTGAAAGTCCATTTGAATACCCCATCACGTGCAGCTCAGAATTACAGCTGCTTGTGTTGAAGACTAGCAGACTCACAAGTGATTCGTTATGGAACCAGTCTGGACGTGTAAATAATGATTCCGGTCCGTGCTAGCTTTTTTTAAAATGACCAAAACTAGCGACCACCCAGCCGTCTGAGATCAAGATCTGTTACAATGTGACTTTGTTTTCAACATCGGTAGGACATTAGACTGTTGTGTGAGTATTTCACTGTAAAATGCATACTGTACCTTTAAGATGATCCCAATCATCTCCTTTGTCTTATTCACATTCAAGATAAGATGATTGTTCCCACACCGAGTTTAACTGTTCCTTCATATTCAAACACTGATTTGTTGTACCTTCTCTCCTTAGGTGATGTGCACAGCAAAGAATAGAGCTGAACCAGCAGAGGCATTTGACAGGTAAGTAAGGCACCAGCTTGGGAGGAAATGGTAATTGGTTTGATGAGGAGTACTGACAGGAATCCAGCAAACAAGATTTGTCCTTGTTTCTGAGCACTGCTTGCCTGGGCTCTGTGAGAGATGTGATCGTGGAGCTGTTCTCTCTGGACTGTGCTCCACCCGTCCATGGATTGGAGGCTGTTTCTACGCTGTCCCTAAGATACGCCCTGCTTAACGCCCGGTCAATCAACAACAAAACCTTCATCCTGAAAGATTATTTTATTGATCAACATCTGGATATTTTCTGTTAAACTGAGTCCTGGACCCTTACCCTAACCCTGGTGAGTTGGCTCCCATTACTGAACTGCTTCCTGCAGATTGTGAAGTATAATTTTTCTTATTAGTAATTGAGTTATTTTATAGCTTATAGTGTTATGCTTTTTGAGTTCAAGAAAGTCCCCTCTTCAGCTGACAACTTGTTTTTCTGACACAGAGTTTAAGACAAAGGTTTTTGGGTCCTTATCAGGATGGCTATTGCAACAAGTCAGTCTCAGTTCTTTTCTGTTCTGTTTTAAGCCCAGGGGTCTCAATTACAAAACCTTGCGTAGAATCCTTACTAAAATGAATGAAAATGAAAAATATTTTATTTATCCCAGAAGGGAAATTTAACTGGAGATACAGAGAACAGCTTGGCCTTCACTCTCCAGGCTGCCGAGGGTCACAGTGTGCCCGGCGCACGTCGATCAGTCCAGCCAAGATCACACAGGAGAATACATACAAATACATACATACATATACATAAGCACGCATCAGCCTGTGTGTTAGGAAAAAATATGAATAAGACCACGTAAGGTCAGAGGGAGGAGAAAAAAGGTTCCCTACACCCAGTGCCCCAACATGAGGGGCGCTCAATGTAGGCAATAAAAGCCTCCAGCGGGGAGGGGGTTCACGAGACATGTTGAGAACTTTCTTGAGGATGTGAATGTAATCAGTGTATGTGGTTGTGTGAGGAGAGTTATCAAGGACACCGTCTCTGGGACAACGCAGATGTTATGTCTTCCACAGTCTTTGGCACTCGGTGGACACGGGTAAGGAGGGGGCTGTGTGTCTAGGTGCTCACTGCTCCAGGAGGAATTTAGTGTTTTGGCCTTGAGGCCAGCCGAAAAGAGATAACAGAGATTAAGTCGAAGCTGAAGAATTGCAACAGCTTCTCATTGTCCATATGGTGCACTATTGTGGAAAAATGTCCGAATCATCCTCCCGGTCCCGTTCGAGAATCACAGCCAGCTGGTTGCGCTACTGCTCCGAGACCGTATCCAGTTTGCGATCCAGATCTCCGAATCTTTTAGTCCAAGTGTTGCCAGATTCAGCCCATCCAATCCATAACTTTAGAATTTGTAGATACATCAGGTAACCACCAACGCTGATCAGCAGGTACCCTACGATCAATAATCCAAATATGTACACATCCTCCACGTCTTCAACAGCCAGAACAGACAGGCATACCATCTTCCACTCACCCCAGGAATCCAAGGTAAACCCGGGCGGGAGGGTCGACTCCGGGCATGATGGCTCCCCCTTTTTCAGCCTTAAGTTTGAAAAAACTTTGTCCAATGCATTAAAACCGTACTTACGCCAAGTAAGTTTGGGACCTATAAAACATGGCGTACGCACAACTGCACGCAATCTCCGATCTACAATCACACTTTACATAGAAATGTGCTCAGGTGTTTCTGGATCACATCCCACCCTTAACGCGCCCACTTTCTGCCGTAAATGGTCAATGCAATGTGCCTTGTGGATCTCATGCATATACATGAGCCGGCTCGTTGCAGCATTCCACCAATAACGATGGCGACCACAGATCAAGGAAGCGCAACTTCACCGAAGCAGAAATTGAGGTACTTGTGGGTGAGGTGGAAAAACAAAAGGAAGTGCTTTTTTGAGGTCACAGCAGTGGCATAACAAATAAGAGAAAATCCACAGAGTGGCACAGTGTGGCTGAAACCATCAATGCTGTGAGTTTTTCAGATGGATCTGTGGTAGAAATAAAAAAAAAAAGGTCCGATCTAAAAATGAAGGCAAAAAAAAAAGATGGCTTGCCCTGGCACCTCTGATCCCCCACAGCTCGCTGTTAGGATCTCAGCCGTACTCGAACCAACAAGCATGCATGACATAGTGCCAGATAAGGAGGGAGACACTGACCATGCAGAGGAGACTAATCCTTTTATTATTACAGATCAAATGTGTCCGTCTTTAAAATATAAAACAAAACCAAATCTCGTTGCCCCCCCCCAGTGACTCTAGACGAAGCGTCCAACAAGGGAGTGGTTGTTCTGTGTGCGTACAAAGCTGTACAATGGATAATGCTGCTGGAATAAATAATTTTATCCTTCTCAGCAGCAGCACTGCAGGTGCTCTCAATGTCCAAAATATGCGTAAGCTAATTCCTTAGTTAACTTAAAGTTGCGCACATTTTTCTGCTACGCTTTTTTTTTAAAATAAATTCCAAAGTTTGCGTGGAAAGTTGCTTATGCAGTTTTCTGACCCCGTTTTGTGTGTAAGCAAGCTTTATAAATGAGACCCCAGTTCTGCAACTCAGTAGGCTACAAACATGTAGATGCTGTCCAGAAGTTATCCATGATTCACTCAAGGACCTTATCAATTAGTTTAGTCAATCAGAGTATAACCTTTGGACAGAAGCCTGTTTCTGATTCGCTGTTATGTGCATCTTGTATGATGTAATCACTTGAACATGTTTGAATAAAAGGGCACGATCAACCCAAAAAATCTTTAAAGGGACATAAGGCAAGATTTGTGAAAAACTACACATGCATTTCCAGTTTATTCAATGCTAATGGGTCATGAAGCATTAAAAACCCAAAATAACAAGGCCATCCGCATATATGTCTGTTGCCTTGGAAACGCTGTGTGCCACATAATGTGCTGCAGTTCGACGTCCGAATTTCCCGCGCAGTTGTAGGGATGTGACGTAAATTGACGCTGCATGCGCGTTGCCGACAGCTCTTGAACCGGAAGTACATGGCCGCCGTGGACTCGGATTCAAACACTGAAGGTATACTTATGGATGTTTCTCCAGCCAGCTAACGACCTGCATCCACTCTCACCCCCCAAAAAAGTGGCACCACGAAGAAAAAAAAGACTTTATCAGCTGCATCTCGTGAGTCTAAAAAAAAACATGACCGAAGCCGGGCAGGCACCCGCATAAATATTGGATATACGTTCGGTTCATGGAGGGAACTTCAGCTGCATTTGGGAGTGAAAACGGATGCTGACATGGCTCATTTCCTTGTGACCAGGTGAGGAAACATTATAGGTCGTGTTTAGAGCCTGATACAGTATGAAAATGATGAGATCAAATCAAATAACAGAGTGGAGAGACCTGACGTGAAGTATGTTAGCCTCCCCGGTGCAGTGCTGTGAAGACGAACCGTCTGTAAAGTGTCTGTGCGCGCTCCCGTGCCGGCTTGGCTGGTGGCTGCAGTTAGCCACAGCGCCTGTGGCGGCAGCACTGAGTCAGATTTTGTAAAGCTGCCTTAGGTTCCTTTAAACAAGGTAAGGCACCTTGTTCCCGGCATGCCGAAATGAAATTGGTGTTTGTGTGAAGTTATTTGTTGACTAACTGTCTGCAGGTTGACACGGAAAGAAAAGAACACGCGGTGCTGGGGTTTAGTGACCGGGGGTCACAGTGATTTGGGATCACAGCCGGGTTTGGTGCCATGGAGAGACTAGGACTCTAAAGAAAAACTCAGCACAACAATTGCTTACATTTTAATGTCCCTAGGCCGTCGGGCCATGGTGGAGGGCTTTTAACTGTTTTTAAGTCTTCTGTTCCCTGTAAGTTTTACCCGGGGTTGATGGATGTTACCAGTTTTGAACTATTGACTTTTGAGCTTGGCTTCTCACCATATATTCTCTGTGCATTAAGTTACCATCCTCCGAAGCTGAGTCCTGATCTATCCACTAGGTTTTAATACATCTTAACATTTTCAAATTCTATTCTGATTTTATTGTTTTAATTGCTTTATTTTTTAATCGTTTTTCAATGATTATCTATTTTGCAGCATCAGAGCATATGAGAGGTCACAAGCCTGGTTCCTCAATGGCTGGAGGCTTTGTTCTGTTGTTATGGCTGCTGCATTTGCGCACTGGATGTTGTTTTGGTGTTCCGTGTTTCTTTTAAGGACATTACATCTAAGTTGGATCAGCCTGTAGTTTTTCCACTTCAACTTTGAGTGTGACTCCAAATCCAGACCTCCATGGGTTGATACATTTTATTTCCGTTCATAAATTTTTGTGGGCTTTTGTTGTCGGCACATTCAACTATGTAAAGAATTGTTACGTTTCTGGGTTGTATAGAGGACCCAGGTGCAGAGGAGAGCGCCCCAACAACGGATGATGTTATGGAATGAATAAGTAAAATCAAACGGCTGGCGAGGCAGCAAAGCAAAAACACTTACAAAGGAGATGAGGATGAGGGATGGAACCAGAATGACAGAGAGTTGATAATGACAATGAGTAATCCACATAGTAATAATCCGGGGGGAAAACAAGACACACCAACACTGGACTAACAAACACACGAGACTTAAATCCAAAACTGAACTGATGAACAAACTCAAAACACCTGGACACGAAACAGAAGTACAATCAACATCAAAATAAAAGCGAAACAGGAAACAAGTACGAGGACAAAAATAAAAGCTGAACCTAAACAGACAGTGAATGACAAAAACACCAGACTGATCATGGGGACACGAGGATCTAAGAAACAAACACAAAATCACAGATAAGCTCTGGAATAAAAACTACAACAAGAAATCAAAACTAAACAAACAAAACCCCAAGACCTGACAAGAAAAAAGTATTTAATGAGAATATTTCATTCAGATCTAAGATGTCTTATTTTTTCTGTTCCCTTTATTTATTTATTTTAGCAATATATTTAATAAGTACTTACAGACAAAATATAACTAACATCAGTTTGTGATTCAGATATTTTAAGGCCAGCAAGGCCAGCCCTCTGCGTGCGTCAGTACTGAACCGCTTTAACCGGTATACCTTAGTAAAAGATGAAAATCCATCCATCCATCCATCCATCCATC
>SSNP01000057.1:2467736-2484152 GCA_006937955.1 Pachypanchax playfairii | reverse complement strand
GGGACTGATGGTCTAATGAGCCACGGCCCGCACGACGGATTGTTTATTTAAAGGTCCATGCTGTTTTGAGTGAGATAAGGGTTTCTGAATCAAGTCTAATAAGTGTGCAGTTCAAAATTGCACCGGCATTCTACGTCACAAGCCGGGAGGGGGTTGTGCTCTGAGAGGGTTCACGCACCCTCCAAGAACTTTCTCCACCCACCAGGTACAGCAGTAACTTCCTTGGACACCTGCAATTTTGTTACCGATTCGAAACCACTGGTCCAGATTAGGAAAAGCACCACTCAAAATGCTCTGTTGTTGGCTGATCAGAAGAGCACAAACACTTCATCAGGTCCCAGTCAAAGAGGACAGAAGAGCATCATTGGGTTTAGTTTATTTATGATAGTGTTACTGGACCCAAGCTGCTGCTAATGAAGAGCTAACACTGTTACTGGAGCTGAGCTGCGAAGAAGAAGAACGGGAGCCGAGCTGCTCATAAATAAGAGCTAACACCGTTACCGGAGCCGAGAAGAGCTAACACCATTCCATCTCTTTCTGGGTCAAACTTGTAAGCTTGAAGAACCGCATCTCTACCAGACACAGCAAAACAACACAGATACATGAGTAAATGTCAGACTAACCTTTTAATAATGTGCCGTTGGAGTCTTCAGGCTCAAAGTTCCTCAGTCCAAAGTTTTTAATTGCATTTTAAGTCCATTTCTTGGCACTGCATCATCATTAATTGCAATGTAATCATTTGTTCATTTACAAGGACTGCTAAAATCTCCAATGTCTCACGAACACACAGGGAACAGAGATGGGTGGGGCTTAGAGCTGTTAGGCTTAAACTGCCCAGCCCACCTAAAACAGAGCATTTCAAACTGAGGTGAGATGAGACAAGATTGGTATCAACAGCTGAACTTTCAAAAAGGGCCAAGTTGAACAATACATGGATTTTACATATCATTGAGATGTAAAAGTAATGATTTAGAGTGTGTGAAAAATGCATAATATGGGATCTTTAAGAATCAAGCTCCACCTGACCCAGTCACCAGCGGGCCATTTCCTGGTATTCCCAATGGTCAATCAGTGACTGGCTGTATGCTCAGTTCTCCTTGTAAGATATCACACACGGACAGATATCAGGCCAAGACAATCCAACGTGTTGGATTTCTCCGATTTGCAATCGAACGTCCTTCTGAGCCGACCTAATCACTCTTAACACACCACACGGCAAGATCATTGCTTAGGATTATCTAAGGAACCATCCTGATAATCAGAGCTTGTCGGAAGGGGAAAATCTGGGCAAAATTGGCATGAAAATCGTATGAACCCAGCATTTCACCAGTTAACTCTTGGATTTTAAACATAAATGTTTGTTTTGCCTGGCAACATCCTTGTTGTCTTCCTTACCTGTTTGGCTGCTGTGGCTCAATGGTTAGAGCAGTTATCCTCCAATCTGAAGGTTGGTGGATTGATCCCGGCTTCCACCACCACATGTTGAAGTGTCCTTGGGCAAGACACTGAACCCGATGTAGCCCCCCGATTTGCATATCAGGTTGTATGAATGTTAGCCCCTCCCTTTTCCCCCGATCTACTGTATACTGTATATCGGGTTGCATGAATGGGAAAATGTAAAACTTGTAATGTGAAAGCGTTTTGAGTGGTCTGATTGACTAGAAAAGCACTATACAAATACGGGACATTTACCATTTGGGACTGTTTGTGTTGGCAGAGCCTGATAAATGATTAAATAAATTAACAAATCATACTCTGTTGTTGCTTATTATTATAAAATTGAAATGTGCTTGTAGAACTGTGGTATAAAAGCAATATCACACTCGAGGTTGTGTTGTTGTACCGAATATCAGCACTGGTGTGATTATCTGCAGTACAAGGCCGCAGGCGAGTGCCTACAACAGAATCACACCAGGGTTGATACGTGGAAAAACAGCACTCCCTCGAGTGTAATATTGCTTAAATATTGAATATATTTATTTAAATTAGGGCCGGGACTCGATTAAAATTTTTAATCTAATTAATTAGAGGCTTTTTAATTAATTAATCAAAATTAATCGCATTTTAATCGCATATAAATATTTGACCAGAGACAAGTGAGAATTTTTTTCAAACGGATTTTTAGTATACCATTGAATCATGACTGAATACACATAAGCTTAAGCAACAAATATTGTTTATTTTTGTTCAACCAAGTCCAACAGACCAGTGCATTAAGTGTAGAAAATGTCTACACTTGTACTCGGAGTCGGGCTAACGTCCACACTAGCTGCTATATATTTAACATTGAGTTGATACTTCAGGCCCGATGTGCTGCGGTGATGTGTAAATTCCTTGCTGCATAGCTTGCACACATGCTCTTATCCACGCTTCCATCTTGTCATTTTTTATAACAAAACTTCCCATCCACGGGGCCAATCAAAGCGGTCGCTTCTTCATTCATGTTCACTGTGGTTTGTTGTTGTCCTAAATAATGAACTCTGGTAGGTGCTCCAGTATAATCGGTCCGCTGAAACTCATGAGAGATGTTCTGCGGTGCTTAAATAAGTGCGATTAAAATGCGTTAAAAAAAATTAACGCGTTATTTTTGTGTAATTAATTAATCTTAATTAACGCGTTAAAGTCCCGGCCCTAATTTAAATCTCTTTTAGAGCAGAGTTTAACATATGAGATGGGCAATTATCAAAGCAATTAGAAAAAAAACTTTTAGACTTGTGTTTCATTCAAACACACAAGCTTGCCTTGCTTAAAACTCCTCAGAACTCCAAATGCTTTTGGGGTTCTGGATACATATCCACATCCAAACCCAATGAAGAACTCTTTTCAAATGTTGAATGTAAATTTTTAGGAAAGCCCATCATCGGATTGACAAAACTGTTTAACTCTGTGGGTCCAAAACAAAGAGGTCAAATATTGTAAATTTTCTTTGACAGTCTGATAAAATGTGTTTGTCTTTTAAAAAGTCACTCTGGACCGATAGCTGCAACTCGATTTCTTTGGCTTTGTTTTGAGGATTACATAGAATATCAATAAGCCTAGTTAACTTAGTTAGCTGGCAAATGACACAACTAACCAATTATGTTGGCTGGAGCTTGTTTATTTACACACAATAGTCAAAGTTCATTCGTTTTCCCTGAGGTACTGTGATAGCTTGTCCGACCTGCTATTTTTTATCAACCGTCGATTGCTACTATTTATGCCTGTTATCTACTACTACTACTACTACTACTGTCATTTAGCAGACGCTTTTATCCAAAGCGACTTACATTGAGAGAACATACAAGCAAGAATTCAAAGAGAAGGAAAAAAAATATAAGGAGGCGGACTTTTGGAGTCCAGTTTAATTCCGACGCTGATACATCAAGTGTATCAACATTTTTTTTTTTTTTTTAGTGAGAGATAAATTCTCAAATCTCTATCATAAATCATAAATTAATCCTACATTAAGACTGAAAGTGTTCTTTAAAGAGGTGAGTCTTAAGTCTGCTCTTAAAAGTAGCTGCCGACTCTGAGGATCGGACCGAGTTTGGTAGGTCATTCCACCATCGGGGGATAACAGAGGAGAAGAGTTTGGAACATGATCTCATGCCACGTTGTGGTGGAAGCGCTAGGCGTCTTTCAGCGGCTGAGCGTAGCTGACGCGTGGGAATGTAGGTTTGGATGAAGGAGTGAAGGTAAGTAGGAGCTGTGTGTGTTAGAGTCTGGTAAGCCAGAAGCAGAGCTTTGTATTTGATGCGTGCTGCAACTGGAAGCCAGTGCAGGGAAATGAGCAGCGGAGTGACATGAGCCCTCTTGGGCTGGTTGAAGACCAGACGTGCTGCTGCGTTCTGAATCATCTGCAGAGGTTTAACCGAGGACGCCGGAAGACCGGCCAGCAAAGAGTTGCAGTAGTCGATCCGGGACAAGACCAGGGCCTGGACCAGAAGCTGTGTGGTGTGGTCTGTGAGGAAGGCTCTGATTTTCCTGATGTTGTAAAGCGCGAATCGACATGAGCGAGCTACGGAGTCAACCTGCTCTTTGAAGGACAGCTGGTTGTCCAGTATGACACCAAGGTTTCTGGCGGAGGTTTTGGGGAACAGCGTGATGGAGTCAAGCTGCACGCTTATCTGAGGAGGTAAGGAGTTACTGGCAGGACAGACAATGAGGTCAGTTTTGGACAGATTAAGCTGAAGGTGGCGATCCCTCATCCACGCCGAGATATCTGTTATCCTCTTCAGAAAGCTTTGACAAGACAGCATTACAATATTTTGGTGTTAAAATAACAACTAACTATTCTAAAAATTGAGAAGGTTGAAGATTTTAAGAATATTTAAGTAGTACCATAAGGACTAAAAAGACTGCTGAATTCGACAGTCTGCTCTAACTTGTTCTTATCTTGTTTTGGCTAGGCCGAAGATCAACATTCCAAACTCCCCTGAGGAGAATGCAGATGGTTCACTCAGCCCAACTCCAACCCCCCCCACCCCACCCCCCCACCCCCCACACCCCCACACACACACTCCAAATGCTGTAGCTGGAGCAAAGACTCGCAAGGACAGTGGACTTCCTAATAAAAATATCTGAGAGCATTTTTTACATTCTTCCAACACATCCACAATCATACGTCACAGACACGCCCCCTCAATGACCTCACCGTGAGTGCGTAGTCCATCCCCGCTGAGGTGTTTTTTTCATGTGCTTTTCCTGTTTCGGTATAAGTAAGGTGGCGCCAGCATGTTCGGCAGCCGTCTGCCGTTTTTTGTTTTGTTTGTTTTATTATATGTTCTGTTCAGCGCTTTGGTCGGCTCCCATGCCATATTTAAATATGCTATACAAATAAAGTTGATGATTGTGATGATTTAAATTGAATTGGGAATTATGATTAAAACTTGTATATATTCTTTAACAACATGTATCTTCCCAAATAGAAAGAAGACACCATCTTTACATTTACTTCTTTCTTTCAAAATGCCATTATTTAAATTTAAATTTAACAAATTGACTAAAATGTATTATTTTACGGCCAAAATACTCAGTCTATAAATTGTCAGAATTGACTGAAAGATAACCTGTCCAGCAATTACATTATTTTCAACTTTCTAAAAATGTTCTTTGTTCTCTTTCATTTTTTCTTTGCTATCTTATTTCTATGTATCTCTCCCAGAGCGCTGTCTGCTTTCTCATCTGTGAGGCAGCGCACGTTCGATGGGAGGTGGGCCTGAGTGAAATGACTCCTGAAATATCCATCACTGCAAATTACATCTTTGCTCGTGCTGATCCCCTCTTTTGGGCTAATCAAGTTATATGCCCCTGCACAACTATCAAGATGCCTGCTAATGTCTTTTCATTTGCAAAGATAATTACAGCAGGCTTCCACTTGAAAATCCATACATGCCAACAAACTGAGCCAAAATCGACCAATCCACAGGGGTAATTATTTCTCCCTTCTGATGTATAGTTACGTCTTGAGGGGTTTATGAAACTGATTAAAATTATTTATGCAGTAGTAAAAGAGTCAGGATTGACATGTGTACAGGAAACAAAATATGCATTTGCACATGATTGGGTATGAATACTGATGTGTTTGGGACCCCGTGTTTTCAATGACTTTTTGTAGGAAATATCAACATTTGCATTTTGTGCCTAAAGGTGCAAGAAATCCAGGCTTGGCAACACCCAAACAATGTACAATCTGCAATCAGCCAGGGTAACACACGCAGCTGAGAACAATAGCCTACATGTTGCGAGTGTTGTTGTCTTAAGGTGAAAAGTGCTCATGTGGGTGTGTATGTGTGTGCTTGCTCATATGAATGCAAGGTGAGTGAGATGAACAAGCTGCAGGAGGTTTAGTGGCAAGGAGAGTCTAGACATAATGAGTTTAATAACGTACAATGTTCATTAAAACATAGCTCAGAGCCTCTCTGAAGGTGTTGTTTCTGTCAGATTAGAAGTGCTGAGATAAAGCTGGAGCTGAACTGAAGCAGCCCATATGGTCTGTGTGCCTGATGACACTGTCACCCACAGCAGATGTGCTATTTTCCTCTCCCCTGGTATTGGACTCAGCTTTTCTGACTCACCTGTGTTTGCTCCTAGGCCCTACAATAACATCAACAAATGAGTGTTGCATTCTCTGTTGGAAGCAATAAATGGGTTTTGAGTAGTAGAACTTTTTTTTTCAACTTTATTAGGAGTGCTGATAATCTGGAGACAGGACAAAGGACAAACTCTTCTGGTGGGATGTACCCGCCTCTGATATGGGCTAAAATTCTCATTATTTCAAATCTATTCTCATTATATATTTTACAAAGTCAGCTGGGATAAAAAAAAAAAAAGAATTTATTAAAGGGACATAAGGCAAGATTTGTGAAAAACTACACATCGACGTCCGAATTTCCCGCGCAGTTGTAGGGATGTGACGTAAATTGACACTGCATGCGCGTTGCCGACAGCTCTTGAACAGGAAGTACATGGCCGCCCTGGACTTGGATTCAAACACTGAAGGTATACTTATGGATGTTTCTGCAGCCAACAAACGAGCTGCATCCACTCTCACCCCCCAAAAAAGTGGCACCACGAAGAAAAAAAAGACTTTATCAGCGGCATCTCGTGAGTCAAAAAAAAAACATGACCGAAGCCGGGCAGGCACCCGCATAAATATTGGATATACGTTCGGTTCATGGAGGGAACTTCAGCTCCACTTGGCTGGTGGCTGCAGTTAGCGGCAGCACTGAGTCAGATTTTGTAAAGCTGCCTTAAGTTCCTTTAATATAAATAAAAATATAAATATATTTTGTAATTTTTTAATAGAAGCCTAGATTCTTGTACTGTGTGCTAGATTCTAATTTATCTTGGTATATCTTAAAATAATTGTTAAGATTTGGCAACAAGAAAGCATGTTTCGTTTTTTTTAATTATTCTCAAGATAATAGACTACAGAAAGCCAAAGTTTCTACCAATAACATAAAAACCTAATGTAGTTTTCCCATAGAATGCATTATGCTTTTGTGTTCATGCAACCTTGAATACAAAATATGTTATCTCCCCAAACATGAACTTTTATAAATGTAGAAATTAGACAACATGCAGGCAGAGTTGAATACCACTGTGTCCTTGCAGCAAAAAGATGGGACCTCTCTGCATAATCTTTGTATTTTCTTCCATGCATGCATATTTTTTTAGGAGGGTGGGTGTTTGCTCAGGTTTCCTCCAGCTGTCCAAAGACGTACATATTAGTTTGATTGGTGATTTAAAATTTGCCCTAACTGTAAATGTGTGCATGAAGAATTCTCTGCATTGGGCTTGTGATGGATGGTAAGTGATTCTATACAGTTCTTAAAGAGGCCATTTCATACAAATTTCAGGTTATTTCTGAAGTATATACCTGTAATATGAAACATTTTATATCTAAAAAACATCAGGAAACACTGATTAGCAGACCTTTCAATCTATCTGTGTGAAGATTCATCAGGCTTCGCAACTCATTAATACTCATTATTCAATTTTGCTGGACTCTGATTGGCTAACAAACTAGCCAATGAGAGCAAGGTATACTGTTTCCTGCCCCGCTGTGCATGGTAATGTCAGGCGTTCTCTCTTCCTGTTTGCTATGTCTTATGCTACAGCTTTTAGCCAGCAGCATGCTAGGCATGGTTTCAACTGCGGGAGCTGCTGATTACTAAGGAACAAAGGAGTTGTGACCAGTGTTAATTTTGTTGACTAAAATATTTCATCATAATTTTAGTCATGAATATATTTTTGCGGACAAAAACAAAACGAAAACTAAAATAGACAGCCCTATTTGAGACGATTATTATGACTAAAATTATGTTGATTTTCGTTGACAAATGAAAGACGACACAAAAATAGACAGCAACGAAATCCAATCAGAGGAAAAGAAAGATGCAGAGAGGAATCAGCCAAAAAGCCAACAGCTGGGGCTACTGTGAAAAGAACCAATCAGAGCTCGGCTTATTGAGCGGTGAGCAGAGGCTTCCATAGTTGTTTGAGATGCTCCCGGGAAGACACCAGAGGAAGTGTGGAATGGTAAAAAAATGTTGTCATGACCGGTTTTGTAATGCTAGAACCCTCTTACAAGCACAACTCCAGGACGACAAAACAGATTTAAAGTGTTTAATGATACAGGAAACCAAGGGAAAAAACAACAGCCAGGCACTAGGTTCCTGTGCAGCTGGCGGGGCAGGAACTGGGCCTCACTGGAGGAACTGGTTGTATCTAGGTGCGGAGAATACAGGTTAGTGGACTGGTTGGTAGCAGGGATGAGCAAGCATGAGAATAGAGAGAGAGAGCTTACGGTGATGTCGATGGCGCTGGTGGTTGTGAGGAGGAGTGGTTGGAGGCTGAGAGTAACGACTGTGGGTCCGGTAGGAGGTGTGCAGGTGCTGGAGGGTGGACAGATCAGCTCAGGGTCTGTGTGATGGTCCAGCAGGTGCAGCTCCGGGGAGGACGGGAGACAGGCAGGAATCGGACTGCTCCCCCAGGATAGGAGGTACGGATCTGCGGGAAGGCGTCAGGTCCGGGTGAAGATCCTGGAAGGAAAGGATAAAGAGACCAAGCGTTATAAGGCTCAGTATTGAGAAGAATCAGGTTAGTCATTCAGCCACTCTACCATGAAGGAAGGAGAACTATCTGGCGCCTGTCTCATGTTGATCCTCCCCTTAAATCTCGACTCAGGTGATGAGGAGATGAGCCACACCTGCGCTCCAGAGCTGATCCACCTGTGAGGAAGGTAAGTAGACACACCCACACACACAATCACACCCACAGGCAGCTCAGCCACACAACAGTACCCCCCCCCCCCCCCCCCTTAACGACCACCTCCTGATGAGGACGAAGAGGCAGAGGAGGCTTCAAAGTCCGAGATTAGGGAGGGATCCAGGATGAAGGACCGCGGCACCCAGGACCGGTCCTCAGGGCCATAACCCTCCCAATCTACCAGGTACTGGAAACCCCACCCCCGGGGACGGACACCCACAATCCGACGGACTGTGAAAGCCGGGTGTCCGTCAATCATACGGGCGGGCGGGGGGGAACTCAGTGGAGGGCAGAGAGGGCTGGAGATAACGGGCTTGACCTTGGAGACGTGGAAAACTGGGTGCACACAGAGGTGGGACGGGAGCTTGAGTTTGACAGTGGCTGGACTGGGGACGGCCTCCATGGTGAATGGGCCCAAGAACCTGGGGGAAAGCTTCCGGGCCGACGCCTTGAGGGGAAAGTCCTTGGAGGAGAGCCAGACCTTCTGTCCTGGGGAGTATGTGGGAGCCGGGATGCGCTTGCGGTCCGCACCCGCCTTAGTCTTCACCGCTCCAGCGCACGCGTCGTACAGGACCAGACGCGGCGGATGTGGGTGCGGACCGTGGGGATGACAGGCTCTGGGCAGGAGGAAGGGAGGAGAGTGGGCTGGTAGCCTAGGGAGCACTCGAAGGGTGAGAGCCCCGTAGCAGACGAGGTATGGGAGTTGTGAGCGTACTCAACCCAGGAGAGATGCTGACACCATGTGGCAGGATTTTCTTCGCGCACACAGCGCAGCATACTTTCCATCTCCTGGTTGAGGCGCTCCCACTGTCCATTCGTCTGCGGGTGGAACCCAGAAGAAAAGCGGGGCGTGGCTCCCAGCATCCCGCTGAACTCTCTCCAGACCCTGGCCGTGAATTGTGACCCCCGATCCGAGAGGACCTCTGTAGGGATGCCATGCAGACGAAACACATGGCGGAACAGGAGGCGGGCAGTCTCAGGGGCTGACGGGAGCTTGGGAAGAGCAATTAGGTGGCAGGCCTTAGAAAAACGGTCTATGACAGTGAGTATGACGGACTTGCCTTTAGAGGTGGGAAGGCCGGTGACGAAGTCCAGAGCTATGTGGGACGGCTGCAGGAGTCCAGCTGGAGGTCTGTGGGATGGTTTGCTGCGGGCACACACAGGACAAGCAGACACAAATTCCCCCACATCTTTGTGAATAGATGGCCACCAGAAATACCTCTGAAGGAGGGCGATGGTTCTGCTGGTGCCAGGATGACAGGAGAACCGTGTGTTGTGCCCGCAGCGGATGACCTGCGCCCGGACTGAGGACGGGACGTAGAGGTGGTTGGAAGGTCCTCCTCCAGGGTCTGGCTCAGCTTCCTGCGCTCGGCAAATCAGCCCCTCGATGTCCCAGGTGAGTGAGCGAACGAAGCAGGACCCAGGTAAAATGGTGTCCGTCCGGTCCTCCGGGAGCTCGGGCTGGTAGAGGCGCGAGAGAGCGTCAGGCTTCTGGTTCTTGGACCCTGGCCGGTAGGAGATGGAGAGATGGAACCTGGAGAAAAAGAGGGACCAGCGAAACTGGCGGGGGTTGAGGCGCTTGGCAGTTTGGAGGTATATGAGGTTTTTATGGTCAGTCCAAATAATAACAGGAAGTTCAGTACCTTCAAGCCAATGTCTCCACTCCTCCAGAGCCAGTTTGATGGCTAGTAGTTCTCTGTCCCCGATGTTGTAATTGCGCTCGGCGGGCGTGAAGCGCTTAGAGAAGAACGCGCAGGGATGGAGCTTGTTGTCCGCCGCCAAGCGCTGGGACAGTACCGCCCCCACACCTTCCTCTGAGGCGTCCACCTCAAGCGTGAATTGAGCGCCTGTGTCCGGGTGAATGAGGATGGGAGCCTCTGTGAAGCGCCACTGCAGGTTCCTGAAGACGGCTTCAGCCTCCGGGCTCCAGTGAAAGGACACCTTGGGAGACGTCAGGGCCGTCAGGGGTCCCACGATGAGGCTGAAACCGCGGATGAACCTGCGGTAGAATTTCTAGAAGCCCAGGAACCGCTGCAGCTGCTTCCGGCAGGTGGGTACAGGCCACTCCTCCACCGCCTTGGTCTTGGCTGGGTCCGGTCGGATCTGTCCACCCTCTAGAATGAAGCCCAAGAAAGTTATTGATTTTGTGTGGAACTCACATTTTTCGGCCTTGATGTAAAGTCGGTTCTCCAGGAGCCGTTGGAGGACCAGCCGGACGTGTTTCCGATGTTCCTGTGTATCTGAGGAGAAAATCAGGATGTCGTCTAGGTAGACGAAAACAAACTGATGAAGAAAGTCTCTGAGGACATCGTTGATGAGGGTTTGAAACACGGCTGGTGCGTTAGTCAGTCCGAAGGGCATGACCAAATACTCAAAGTGGCCAATGTGAGTTTTGAAGGCCGTCTTCCACTCATCCCCTGCCCGGATGCGGACGAGGTGATAAGCGTTCCTGAGGTCGAGTTTAGTGAAGATGGTAGCTTTTTGAACAGGCTCAAAGGCGGATGAAAGCAGCGGGAGTGAGTATTTATTTTTGACTGTTATCTGGTTCAGTCCTCGATAGTCAATACAGGGGCGGAGCGTGCCATCTTTTTTGGCCACGAAGAAGAACCCCGCTCCTAGGGGAGATGACGAAGGACGAATGATACCAGCCTTCAGAGAGTCCTTAATATACTGCTCCATGGCTTCTCTCTCTGCTCTGGAAAGATTAAACAAACAGCCCGCCGGGAGAGGTGCACCGGGCAGCAGATCGATAGAGCAATCATACGGCCGGTGAGGCGGGAGACACACCGGAAGAGCTGATTGTAAACACTGCTTCAAGCAGTGTGGGCTCCAGGATGTGATGCGGTGGTGGATCCAGTCAATCTGAGGATTATGACGGGCAAGCCACGGGTATCCGAAGACTAAAGGGACCTCCGTGCTGGGGTAAACAAAAAACTGGATGGTCTCTCGGTGATTACTGGAGACCACGAGGGAAACAAAGTCAGTGCAGTGAGAGATGGGAGCCATTACACTCCCGTCTAGGGCGCGCACACTAATAGGTGAAGCCAGTGGAGTTAAAGACAGGTGACATCGTTTAACCAGATCGGGGTGAATTAAGTTCTGTTCCGATCCGGAATCAATAAGTGCCAAGCACTTGAACGGATCCTGGTTTTTTTATTAAAAATAGACACAGTGAAAGTCAAACGGGGATTAGAGCACTTTCCGCCTGCCAGGACCCCCATCCTCACTAGCGGGCGCTTTCGTTTGACGCTAGGTCACAGTCTTTTAAAGTATGAGCAGGAGAAGCACAGTAGAGACACACACCGTCAGCTAGGCGTCGCCTTCTTTCAGCCTGGCTGAGTCGAGCCCGTCCCAGCTGCATCAATTCAGGTGAGGGAGGATGAACCGTTTAGGAGGCGAAGGTGCTGTTCGTCCCTGGACTGAGAGGGCCAGAGCCCGGGAACGTAGTCTCTCCCGAGCCCGGTTGTCCAGCCGGATGGCTAGTTTTACCAGCTGGTCGAAAGTAGCGGGGCAGTCGTGGCCGGAGAGCTCATCCTGCATCCTCTCCGTGAGCGCGTTCTTGAAAACTCCTCGGAGAGCAGAGTCGTTCCATGCAGTTCTGGCTGCCAGGGTGCGGAACTCTATGGCGAAGTCCGCCACAGACTGCTTCCCTTGGCGAATCCGGAGCAGCTGGTCCATTGCCTCCTCCTCCATCTCCTCAGAGTCGAACGTCTGCTTGAAGGCATCCAGAAACTCCTCATATTCCGTCTCCTCGATGGGGTTGGATTCGATGTAGGCCTCCGCCCACCTGAGGGCTCTGTCGCGCAGCCAACCCACCAGGAACGAGATCCGGCTGGCGTCTGTGCCAAAAGAGTTGGGAGAGCTGTTAAACACCAGGTTACATTGGAGTAGAAAGCCTTTGCACTTACGGAGATCTCCGTCGTAAGGCTGAGGGTTGGGAGCGGCAACCCCTCGGTGGGATGGCTCAGGCGGTGCGGCGGGAGGTGAAGCCGCCTGGGACTCTGACGAGGGGAGGTCCGTCATCCTCGTGTCGGTGTCGGCCAAGTGTGCGGTCAGCTCCGTGATCCGCCGGGTGAGTCGATCCATATTGTCCATTAAGCAAGATTGTTGTTGTGCCATCTCCTGTAGAAAGCTCTCATGCTTGCCCATGAGGATTCCCTGTTGGGATAATGCGGCCTGGAGCTGTGCCGTAGGGTTTACTTGGCCAGATAGTTCATGACCGGTTTTGTAATGCTAGAACCCTCTTACAAGCACAACTCCAGGACGACAAAACAGATTTAAAGTGTTTAATGATACAGGAAACCAAGGGAAAAAACAACAGCCAGGCACTAGGTTCCTGTGCAGCTGGCGGGGCAGGAACTAGGCCTCACTGGAGGAACTGGTTGTATCTAGGTGCGGAGAATACAGGTTAGTGGACTGGTTGGTAGCAGGGATGAGCAAGCATGAGAATAGAGAGAGAGAGCTTACGGTGATGTCGATGGCGCTGGTAGTTGTGAGGAGGAGGAGTGGTTGGAGGCTGAGAGTAACGACTGTGGGTCCGGTAGGAGGTGTGCAGGTGCTGGAGGGTGGACAGATCAGCTCAGGGTCTGTGTGATGGTCCAGCAGGTGCAGCTCCGGGGAGGACGGGAGACAGGCTAGGAGCAGGTCCGGGAACACCAAGCAAGGTATGAGAACCGTGGATCGGACTGCTCCCCCAGGATAGGAGGTACGGATCTGCGGGAAGGCGTCAGGTCCGGGTGAAGATCCTGGAAGGAAAGGATAAAGAGACCAAGCGTTATAAGGCTCAGTATTGAGAAGAATCAGGTTAGTCATTCAGCCACTCTACCACGAAGGAAGGAGAACTATCTGGCGCCTGTCTCATGTTGATCCTCCCCTTAAATCTCGACTCAGGTGATGAGGAGATGAGCCACACCTGCGCTCCAGAGCTGATCCACCTGTGAGGAAGGTAAGTAGACACACCCACACACACAAATACACCCACAGGCAGCTCAGCCACACAACAAATGTCCATACTATATTGCAGTTGTTAAATTAATACCTCAGAAAATATACTTATTTTAGTCGACTAAATCTATAATTGATTTTCGTCGACTAAAATTAGACTACAATTAAAACTAGTTCAGTGACTAAAATTGAAAAGAATTTTAGTCAAAAGACTATGACTAAAACTAAATTAAAATTTCTTGCCAAAATTAACACTGGTTGTGACGAATAGATACAGGATGTTCGAACTCAGGTGTTATCGCTACCTGCGTAGTTTGAGAGATAAAAACTGAAAGAGAAGTTGTTGACCTGTTTTCACACCCACTATGAAGGTAAGAACACCTGTGGAGCTAAAATATTCAACAGAAACCTCAGAAAAACTGTTTTTAATGGAAGGGCCTCTAATACTTATAGCTAATATTTTCTCTTGTAAAAATAGCCCACAATAATGAATACAAATCTGACATTTTTATTAACCTAGCATACCTACCATCAGAGAAACATGTTAAGGTCTCATATCCAGTAGTTTGAACATTTTAAATACCATTATAACAAAAACACTGAAACACGATGGTGCCAAGCCACTTGGATGGCCAGAACATTTTCATTAACAACATATCAATACTAAAAAAGAACACTTTTGGCTTAATTAAAATTTTCTCCATAAAAACAATTATAAACAAAACAAATTGTTTGCTGTGTTTTTCTTTTGACATCATTTCCATTTTTCTTAGACACATTTTTGAGTTGTTATCTAAGGATGAGCTGGCTGTTAATGGTGATCAGGTGTCACCCATGATGTTGTGTCGGTTTTTATTTTGTTATTACTCTTGGTGTTCAGCCATCTTAACTTTTGGATAATTTGTCTCTTGATCAGCTACAGCAACCTTCTGCACAGTTCTTCTTGGCAGATTTGGTCTTGAAGAAGTTGTCACAACTCTTTGGTGGAGTTAGACTTTCTCAGCGTCTTCTATCCCAGCATGTGACTGCAGACTGACTTGGTGATGTCCAGATCGGGTCTCTGTAGGGGGGCATGTCATCTGTTGAAGAACTCCTTGTTCTTTATGTGTCTGAAGATAGTTTTCTTGAGTCTTCTGGGAAGTTTTTCATTATGCATGTGAATAGAGTTGTTATTTTTTATTCTTTTTATGGTATAATTTTCTATTTACAGGGCCCCCAAAGAAGTGAGACTTTTTCTGCAATTGTTCATCCTACAAACCTAAACGTCTTCCTTTTATCTTCAATGTTCGCTAGACATTATTTATAAAGAAAACAGCGCACACTGCATTCGACACCTGATCCTGACAGGAGAAAGGACTCTGCTTGAGGCTGACTCTCACAGTCATATGTATTCTAAGTAATGGGACTGCAACCCTGTGGTTCTGTTTATTCATAATGATGTTTAAATCTGGTTATTCAGTACTTTTTATCCCAACATTCATGGCAAACAACTCTGTGACACATTAGCCTATTTTACAGTCGATAATGAAGTATTTGCTGTAGCATATTGTGCAGTAAAATAGATACTATATTACAAATAGTATTGAGACACATTCCAAATCATTGAATTGGAATATTTCTGTCATTTCCATGGCCAAAGTATATAAAATCCAATACCCAGGCATGCAGACTGCTTCTACAAACATTTTTTAAACAATAACTTTCAGGGGCTGGACTGCAGTAACCATAAGGCACACAACAATCTGGTGTTTGACTCAGGAAATTATATTGTGATGATGACAGGTGCATGACAGAGTAATTAGGGAAACAAGTGCATGAAGTGAGCTCATGATTTTAGTGGTAGAAAGACATGGCAGGAAGTAAGGAAAGTAAAAGATACTCTTCCTATAAGTGATCTGGGGAGGCTGGTCCAGCAACCTCCTTTTGGTAATAGAATGATTTAACTGAATTAAATCTTGCAGCCTCAAGGAAATATCTTTGTCATCCACAGTTTATCAAAATATGAAGGCTAGATAACTTCACATCCGAAATCAAATTCCAAATAATCAAGCTATGTTCAAAGCTCTGAAAGTACAGGACAGATAGGGGGCAGGCTGAGGCAAAATGGTCAAGATCCAGAAATCAAAAGCAAAGCACGTAATCTGGCAGGACAGGCAGAGGGGAAGTCAAGGACTGTCAAAGGTTTTGATCTTTCTGGGGGAATTAAACAGACTGGAACAGATGGCAGCCTATAAAGTGCAAGGCACTCAACTAACTGGCAAACTGGTAGTGACAGAGGGAAGTTTATATGTGGTATCAAAAAGGTGTATGGAGTGACAGTAATTGGGTGTGTGCAGGTGCAGAGCAAGAAACTATTGAGGCAGCCGTAGCCTAATGAGGAAAGAGATTGCCTTTCAATTGAGAGACTGTGGTTTTATCCCCGGTCCCGAAGTATCCTTGGGAAAGACTGAAACTGCCTCCCAGGAGCTGTACAAAATGGCCTCTGCTCCTCCCAGATGAGGATGGGTTAAATGCAGACCCATAATTTCCCCAAGAGGACCAAGAAATTGATAAATTATTATTATTATTAACTAGATAATAGGACTGGGTGTGGGGGTGGGTTGAGAAAACACAAAACATGTTGACAGAATACAACTAAATACTTAATGGAAATATGTAACCGAATCTCAAACCTAATAAGTGACTATTAAAGGACTGATGTGAGCAGGGTGACAAATATGA
>SSNP01000057.1:2457232-2467726 GCA_006937955.1 Pachypanchax playfairii | reverse complement strand
GTACAGATCTTCTCCTTTACGGTGACATGTCCAGGATGACACCAACGCTGGTTAACCAGCACTAAGATACCACCTCCCCTCAGCTTCCCGCTGAGTTGCTTACTGCGGTCTGCGCGGACCGTCATAAAGCCGTGTACAGACACGTTACTGTCCGGGATGTGTTCATGCAGCCACGTCTCGGTGAAACACATAAAACTGCATTCTCTGTACTCTTTCTGGGACCTGGTTAGCACCTCGAGCTCGTCCGTTTTGTTAGCTAGCGATCTGACGTTACCCATCACAACAGTTGGAAGAAACGGTTTAAATCTCCACCGCTTTTCTCTCTGCTTCACTCCTGCCCTGCGTCCTCTTCTCTTTCTCTTCAACTCCAGCGGGATTTGCTGTGTTATTTCACTGTTAATTTTGATTTGGGAGAGTTTTATCAGTTGGTCACGCTGATAAACAAGTCTTCCGTTGCCATGGAGACTCATCATAACCAAATCTGGAAACAGCCAAAAAGAGCCAAAAACATCCAAAAAACTCTCCCGTGCAGCACAGCCCCCGAACCGACGCAAAATTCCCTTTAAAACAAAACTAATTTGACAGCTGAAGGCTGTCAAAAGACGGCTGTAATTTTAAAAAATCACGATAGCAAAGACAGAGCTACTACAATTTGCTGCCACCTCGCGGCGCATTCTAGAACTTGTGATATAGTGATGAGAGGGTGAACAACCTTGTCTGATGCTTCTTTTAAGACCAAAGCTTGGAGAGATCTGGGGTCTCATTTATAAAACTTTGCGTAGAATCCTAACTAAAACCGTACTTAAGCTCAGCAAAAAAAATCTACTCATGCCAAGTAAGTTAGGGACCTATAAAACATGGTGTATGCACAGCTGCACGCAATCTCCTCTTTATAAATCACACTTTACCTAGAAATGTGCTCAGGTGTTTCTGGATCACATCCCGCCCTCAACACGCCCACTTTCTGCCATAAATGGTCAATGCAAAGTGCCTTGTGGATATCATGCATATTAAAAGTAAGGCTCGTCCACCGCAGATCAAGGAAGATCAAGGAAGAGCAACTTCACCGAAACAGAAATTGAGGTTCTTGTTGGTGAGGTGGAAAAACAAAACGAAGTGCTTTTTGGAGGTCACAGCAGTGGCATAACAAATAAGAGAGAATCCACAGAGTGGAACAGCGTTGCTGAAACCATCAATGCTGTGAGTTCTTCAGATGGATCTGTGACAGAAAGGGAAAAAAAAAGTCCGCTCTAGAAATGAAGGCAAAAAAAAAGATGGCTTGCTACCGCAAGAGTGTGTCTGCCAATGGCGTAGGCCCTGGCACCTCTGATCCCCCACAGCACGTCGTTAGGATCTCAGCAGTACTCGAACTGGTAAGCGTGCATGGCATCGTGCCAGAGAAGGAGGGAGACACTGACCATGCAGAGGAGACTAAGCCTTTTACTAATACAGATCAAATGTGTCTGTCATTAAAATATAAAACAAAACCAAATCTCATTGTCCCCCCCCCAGTAACTCTGGACGAAGCGTCCAACAAGGCATCCCTGGCTCGCGACCGTGGATGTGGCTGCAGGGTCGGTCTGTACCACCAGTGCACCTCGGATGCATAGCGCACCTGGAGGTGGCCAGGTGCTAACTGACGCTGTCCTGCAGGCACAGAGGGACATGATTAGTGTGGTGAACGAAGTGCGAAAAAGAACAGCACAAAATATATGATGTCCTGACTGAAATTTCAGGCACACTTAAAAAATTGGTAAAAAAAAAAAAAGCCATGCCTTCTGTGTTGGTCCTATTAACGACACATGACATTCTGTCTCAATCTTGCCCCCAGCTGATATTCCGCATGTCGGGGGGGGCTGTGTGTGTGTGTGTGGAGGGGGGGGTTGTTTGTTGTTCTGTGAGTGCACGAAGCGATACAATCAATAATGCTGCTGGAATTATTAATTTTATCCTTCTCAGCAGCAGCACTGCAGGTGCTCTTCATGTCCATAATGTGTGTAAGACAGGTTCTTAGTCAACGTAAAGTTGCACACATTTTTCTGCTACTTTTTTTTTATAAAGCCCAAAGTTTGCGTGGAAAGTTGCTTACGCAGTTTTCCGACCCCGTTTTGTGCGTAAGCAAGCTTTATAAATGAGACCCCGGGTCATTTGTTTTGATGCAGATAATGGGTGAGCAATATACCATATTTTTAAATTGTGCCTGAATTCAAATTTATGCAATGTATGAAATAAAAAAAATAATCCAGTTGACCCTATCAAAGGCCTTCTCTGCATCGAGTGAGAAATTCATTGCATATATTTTCAAGGTTACAATATTCTATTAAATTGATTAGCTTTTTCTGTAATATTAATTACATATCTGCCATTAATGAATCCAGTCGGGTAAGGGGGAATTATACAGTCAACTCCATATGAAACCCTATGGATTAAGAGTGAAATGTCATTAAATTCATGTGCATGCAGAGTTCCCAAACCCTTTGAAAATATAGTGTGCGTTACAAGTACATACTGATGGGTTGCAAAAACCTAAACTCTTGACCCCTACAGTGTTGGGATCTGGAGATGCGAAGCATATGCAACGTCATTAGAATTCACCACATCACAAAAGGTTGACCAGCTGGGAGATTTTGAATTGGAATGTCACAACATTTTTTTCTTTCAAAATGCTGATAAAAAACAAATGTTTTTCTAGGGCCAGATATTTTCAGTGTTTCATGAAATTTTAAGCGATAGAATTTTTCTTCAAGCAAGTAAACTGTTTTTTTTAAAGGTTTACCTTCCAAGACAAATCTTACTTTGTCACCAAGATGAATTACAGGAAGCTGAGGGTGAGTTGTGATTTATTGGGTCATGTAGCCAATTCTGCCATCACTATGAAGTATGCGCCTGATAAGCACTTTGTAATTTCAGCTGGATGGAAAGCAATTCCTCTGGAACATAGAAGATACCAGTGATCAGGTTATAAAAAGATGCACTAAGTTTAGAACTTAGGTTATGTAGAATTTATGAAGGCATTTTGCTTTTTTTTACCTTTAAAAAATCAAACTATTAAATGAACAGTTACAGAAAAACAACCTTCTAATGTGTAAATTAGTCCTAACACTGAATGTTGATGGTCTGTAACAAATGTCTAGTTTTTATGGATATAAGTGTCTATCTTAAGAACCAGCTGTCTGCCTTACTTATCCTTGTACTTGATTCAAATGTCAGTACCTCCTTCATATGTGCCCAGGCATAAAACTGCATGAATAAAGTGGAAGCAGTAACATCACAGGAGGCAAGGGGTGAATGGATCACCCTGTGGCAGTCACTCCAGCTGAGGAGGCGGCAATAGACTGGTGGCAATAACTGTGGGGGGCGTCAACTTTTAAGCCCATCTCCTAGTGAAATACCATCTGGAACAAGCAGCACACCTGTGAATTAAACAGAAGATTCATTTTTATTCTGAATGAATAGCCCACATCTTCAGTAGTCTGTCCACTAAAATAAAAAATACATTCAGCTGTGAGAATAGATGCTGACTGCCTGACTCACAAATCAACAGGATTTTCCAGTAAACTCACAAGGAATAGTTAATAGATGACTGACAGTGAACAGATATAGATGAAAACAAATAGAGAAGGGAGGATTGGGGTGGACACCACTATAATGGAGTGTCATGAGGAAGTGAGACGGTAACGATTCATGATGGTTTACTGTTACTGTTTACTGTTAAAGAACATTTTTATTCAGCTTGAACAAATTCAGCAGGGAGAACTAACAAATGCAGGAGCTCCATTATCATTCCACTGGTAAATCCATTGCCTCACTGTCGTGCTGTTTTCTTGAGGAGACAAAGGTGGTCCTTGGTTTGAAAAGGAAGCAGAGAAAAAATATAAATATTTTCAGCTGCTTCAAAACAAAATAGTTGACATGTCATCTGCTATCTGCTGGTGTTTGTGTTGATTATGACCCACTAAAGTCAGTAATAAAAAGCAATTAGTATGTTTTTTATTTATTTTTTTGGCCATATTTAGAGGGCAGGGGAGTTGTGATGGTTAAGGGGGATTCAATAATCAATAATCTTGTTAAAAGAGTAAATGCAATTCACTGTTGCACCTCACTGGGCATGGAATGCGATATCTGTGGCATGTGTACAATCAAAATGGAGAAAATTGAAAAAGAAAAATCTATTCCCACTGCTGACATAGATTAACACTGTCATGTTGTGAAAGAAACACATAGGGCAGGGTGTTGAGCAAATAGAAATTTGTCAGTTTCACAGAAAATATTTTTTAAAAAATGCTTTTATAAAATTTTGAGACGAATAATCTGTTGCAGAAAATTTTCAGGCTGAGAATAATATTATTACAAGTACAGATGAAAGAAGTTCAGGCGGTCCACTGGTCCTGGGCTCGAGTCCAATGGGATATTTTTCCTCAGTTCTATTTAGAATAACTTAGTTCTGACTCAACAATTTTTTTTAAGTGGAAAAAAATAGACACAACATTTTTATGCTTTTTTTTTCTGAGACAAAGAATTACAAATGTACATTTATTTAAATAAAAGAACAGAAAATGTTCTTTCAGACAATCTGGGATTGTCTCTTCAGCTCAAGAGCAACTTAATGAGTTGATGTAATGTCAGAATTTTCTTCTCTGTAGTTATCCGTAATGTTTTGCACCTACTGACAAGGTCAGATCTGCTGGTATACAAGTATCCCTTTCAGCTTAATACTCACCTAACAGATGTCACATTTGTGAACTGTCATGCAAAGTAATACTGGGTTAATTTGACATCTAATCAGCAGTTCAGATAAATCTGTCAAACTGCATCCCATTAATAAATAACTGACAAATTTTACTTCCTTTTATCAATTAGAATTTGTATATCTGTTATATAAATAAAAAAGCGAATAAAAAGTAGATTAAACATGCTTCAATTTGATAGAAAGAATGTATTTTTTCACATAATATTAATATAGTATATACATTTCTTTAAAAAATAACATGAAACTGCATGAGTTGAAAGGGTAAGTGAAAAACTATATAGCATCTGATGAAGGTGTCTTGCCTTGATCAGTGTCAGTAGCTACGTTTACATTGGCACATTTAATCGGAATAAACGCCCAATCGGATAAAAAAGACGTCATGTAAACATGTCAATCAGAATGTTTTGATCCGATGCAGCCTGATCCGAAAGAAATTTACTTCCAATCGAGAGGGGTGGTTTTGTCCGATCTTCATTCGGATAGACGTGCATGTATACACCCATTCGGAAAGAAAGGGTGAAAAGAGCCCTTTGCGCATGCGTACAACTTCAGCGTGACGTCTTTCTGCTTTCTCAGACCCAAGTAGAAAACATAGCGGGAAGTAAACAGAAGTGGTCTGCTGGTGCAGTCATCCTGTCATCCTGCTCTCCTCTCCTGTGGTGGAGGAGCAGTAGTAATATGTATTCAGCCTCTAGCTTGGTTAATGCGACCAGTAAAAACCCAAACATAAAGGTAATCACCCGCAGAGGGTCCATATTGGGGATAACGTGAGTCAGATCGAGCACACGATGGGGCGGGAAAGACGTGCAGAAAGGACGGAGTTTGTTTACTTTTTTTTCTTCCCCCGGAAAGACAACTCGCTGTGCGCATGCTCAACTCATTTAACCTGATCGAGTGCTTGGTGCATGTGTACTCATGGCATGATCAGATCATTTCAGTTAGTGTCCATGTAAACAGGGATTTGGGAATTCAGATCGACCAAGATTTTAATCAGATTGGGGAAATTTGGCGCATGTAAACGTAGCTACTGAGTATGTAAACAAACATGGAGGGTGAAAGTTATTAGAGTGAAGAACTAAAATCAATTTATAAAGAAATGAAAGAAGAAAATGACTTGCAATATTTGAGATTGCTGGTTTAATAATATTTGTTAAATTATAGCTCCTTTGTGTACAAAAACTTGGATAATCCTCTGATGATCTATTCGGATAATGCACAAACTTGATCAGTTTATGAAGAACTTTTATTAAAATTCCCGGGTCATCAGATCATTCTCTCTCTGTGTCTCGGTTCTCACTTGCTCTTTCTTAGCAGAGTTTACATACCGTCATTCTTGGTTTGGCTTTGCACCAAAAATAAAAATTATTAACCAACAAGGTGCTTAATTAAAAGTCACCCAGAAATGTCAACCGACAAAGGTGGTGCAGCAGGCTAGTCCAGTCTGCTGAAATGTGATTACAGCTTGGTAGTATTTGAGGCCCCCGCACACTTGTGTGCATGCCTGATAATATTTGGGTATCCTCCTTGTGAGATGACGGGATGTGATCGGAGCACCTGAGCAGTTTACAGAGAAACCTTGATGTCTCAGATGGATCTAAACAAAATGTCCTAGAGATGTTGTTTTGGATTTAGGTCAGGTGAGTGTTAAAACCATTCAGTGGTATTAATTCCTTCATCCTCCAGGAACTACCAGCATACTCTTGCAAAATAAGGCCAGGCATTATCATTAAAATCAAGCATGAGGAGCCAGTACTGGACCTGACAAATTTAATTTTCTCTTGCAAATGCCAGTCGAGCTCCGACGTGCTAGACAGTGGGCATGGGGCCTACTAGAAGATGTTGGGCCCTCAGGCCATTCTAATGAGGTCTCTTTCTAATGGTTTGGTCAGAGTCATTCTCAGCAATAGCCCACTGGAGGTCACTTTGTAGAGCTCTGGCAGGACTCATCCTGTTCCTCTTTGCACTATTGAGAGGATACCAATCCTGCTAATGGGTAAAATACCTTTGAGGTATTTAACCCATTAGCCTGTCTTCTGGAATCTCCTCCATTTCATGTAACTCTATTTGAGTCTGTCATTTTTGTTTTTTAAATGCTCTTTCATAACAAAAGTCATTTTAAGGGAATTTGCAAAAATATTATGTCAATTTGTAAATTAAAGCATTGACTTCATGCTCTTGAGACTGTGTTGGGAGGCCCAGCAAGCCTTCTGGCATGGTACATATTGATGTTCCATCCTGGTGGAGTTGCACTGCTTGTATAACCACTGTGGGGTCCAGGTATCTCATCATGCTACCAGTGATTCCTGTTTTTAGGATTGTCTCACTAGCCATGTTTATGAGTGCAAAATATCTTTAATCTGATCATTGTTTGGATTAGAATTTGACTGTACATAGGCCCTGAATACATCTATCCAATTATGACAAGCGTTCACATGCACCACATGTTTGATCGGGTTTGCTCATTTTGACATGCAGGGAAAGCACAAAACACCGGAAACAGCCGTAGAAGAAGAAGCAGCAAACTTCCGTTGTAAACAGACATGGTTGAGTTAGTTTAAAACGGAGCAGTAGCATCTTCTTCTGAGCCTGTTTTTATTTTTTCTGGAAACATTTTTACATCTAAACTTCCAGCAACGCATTGTGTCCGAAACTGACTAGTTTTGTTTCACGCCGCCGTGTTTCTATCCAGCGTCTGTAAACGCCAACGTAAGATGCGTCAATGCAGAACGTAACAGACGTGACCCACATTTGGAAGAAGCGTTTACATGTGCAACGATCAGATCAACTATCAGCATAACCCAGTGTAAGTTATCTGAATGACATGTTTACATGAAGTATTTTTATTCTGATCAGGCTTTTAATCCAGTTAATTGTGTCCATGTAAACACAACTATTGTTGCCCTTTTAGTGTACATGTTGTTAACTTTGTTAACACCAAAATAGCTGACACTAATTAACAACCCCCTCTAATACTTAACTTACCAGGTCAATATCCCAGATGTTTCACTCATTTGATATTAAACTCTGATACAAAAATGTCCTTTTAATTTTTTGGACTAGTCTCATTACAAATGTGCAGTCAGTCATTTTGTTAGCAGCTTGTTCCTGTTCAGGGTTGTGGGAAGCCGATATCAATCTCCTCTGGTCAAGAAGGTCCCCTGTCCTTCAAAGCATAACAATACAGAATATTGTTATGACAAGACAAATATTTGAAATGCGGTTCATCAGTTTGGGAACACAGTCTCCTTTAACTTAGCTCCATGAAATGTAAAGGGAATGCAAATGTTAATTCGATGTAACCAAATAATAATTTCAGTAATTACATTTAGGATACATTTTAGGTTTTTATATTTATATGTTTTGTGAATTTTGTTGTTTTGTGGCTTTTTTATTGCATTTATTTTGTGGCTCTCTAGAATTCTGAAATTGTATTTTTTGGGGCAATTTTAGTGACAATATAAATGCACACACAGTAAATGTTATTAATTACATTTCATTTAGATGAGTCTTCAGACACTTTAATTTTTTATAGTTTATATTANTTGACCAAACATGGTTCTCTTATTTTACATATGCCAGTATAGTCCTTCTCCCTGGGAATATATTGCTGCCTTTAATAAATAGGTTCCTTTTTGAAAAAAAAAAAGGAATTTGTGTCAACACAGAGTCTGCATCGTCATACTCCAAACCTGCCCTCTTTCCCAAAATTACCTGCTTGTATGTAGATAAGCTTTCCACAACTCAAAGTAAGGTTGATTTTTTTCTGGTGACTATTTTTCATTAAATACAGATTTACCTTTGACAGGAATAGTCTGAGATTTCTGATCTGGGATGAATAAACTCAAACTGAGAGATGACGAGGGATTGGATATTTAGGAGGAGCAAAGAATACGTAGAGTTGCTGAATTGTTATTTCAGCACAATCCCCCATCCTGAGCACGATTGGCAACAGTGGAAAGGAACGACTCCCTTTTAACAGGAAGAAACCTCTAGCAGAACCCGGATCAGGATGGGCGGCCTTCTGCCTTAGCTGACTGGGGTCTGAGCTGACAGGAAAGAGACACAGACAAACGCCGATGGATTTTGGCCAGTCGTCATGTCTATAGAAAGATAAACAGAGAAACAGTTAATGGCAGCAGTAACAATCAAAGCAATAACAATTTGATAGCTCTAGTGGGAATATTTCATTGTTTGTTTATGTGAGATACACCCTCCTCAGAGGCAGCCAGAGTAAAGAAAGACAGCAGAGTGAAAAAATGTGGTCAGTATGTCCTCCGGCAGTCTAAACCTATAGCAGCATAACTAAAGGGAAAGCTCAGGAGAACCCAAGCTAACCCTGACTATAGGATTGTGTAAAAAGGAAAGTTTTAAGTCTATTCTTAAAACTACACAAGGTGTCTGCCTTGCGGATAGAAAGTGGAAGCTGGTTCCACAGGAGAGGAGCCTGATAACTAAAAGCTCTTCCTCCCATTCTACTTTTAGAAACTCTAGGAACTACAAGCAGACCTGCAGTCTGAGAGCGAAGTGCTCTGTTAGGAGCATATGGAACAATAAGATCTTTAATATAAGCTGGAGCTTGGTCGTTCAAGGCCTTATACGTCAAAAGTAAAACCTTAAACTTTATTCTAGACCTTATACGTAGAGTTGCTACTCCATTGCATAAAAAGTAGCTATTGAGGTGAACTAAGAAAAAGGTAATGTCATGGCCGTTTGTGTGATGTTCGAACCCTCTTACAAGCACAACTCCAGGACGACAAAACAGTTTTAAGGTGTTTAATGACACAAGAAACAGAAGGAGAAAACAACAGCCAGGCACGAGGTTCCTGTGCAGCTGGCGGGGCAGGAACTGGGCCTCACTGGAGGAACCGACTGTATCTGGGTGCGGAGAACACAGGTTAGTGAACTGGTGGGTAGCAGGGATGAGCAAGCATGAGAATGAGAGAGAGAGAGCTTACGGTGATGGCGCTGATGCTGGTGGTTGTGAGGAGGAGGAGTGGTTGGAGGCTGAGAATAGCGACTGTGGGTCCGGTAGAAGGTGTGCAGGTGCTGGAGGGTGAACAGATCAGCTCTGGGTCTGTGTATGTCCAGCAGGTGCAGCTCCGGGAGGACGAGAGACAGGCAGAGAGCAGGTCCGGGAAAACCAAGCCTGGTATGAGAACCGTGGAATCGGACTGCTCCCCAGGATAGGAGGTACGGATCTGCGGGAAGGCGTCAGGTCCGGGTGAACCTCCTGGAAGGAAGGAAGAAATAGACCAAGCGTTATAAAGCTCATCTATAGGGAAAAATCAGGTTAGTAATTAGCCACTCTACCACAAGGAAGGAGAGAACTATCTGGCGCCTGTCTCGTGTTGATCCTCCCCTTAAATCTCGACTCAGGTGATGAGGAGATGAGCCACACCTGCGCTCCAGAGCTGATCCACCTGTGAGAGGTTAGTTAGACACACCCACACACACAATCACACCCACAGGCAGCTCAGCCACACAACAGTACCCCCCCCCTTAACGACCGCCTCCAGGCGGTCTAGCCGATGATGATGGGAGGGAGGAGGACGAGGAGGCGGAGGACGCTTCGAAGTCCTCGATTAGGGAGGGATCTAGAATGAAGGACCGCGGCACCCAGGACCGGTCCTCAGGGCCATAACCCTCCCAATCCACCAGATACTGGAAACCCCGCCCCCGGGGACGGACACCCACAATCCGCCGGACTGTGAAAGCCGGGTGTCCGTCAATCATACGGGCGGGCG
>SSNP01000057.1:2430243-2452199 GCA_006937955.1 Pachypanchax playfairii | reverse complement strand
ACGCCGGGCTCACACTGCCTACGGAACGGCTTCGGTCCGGCTTCGGTGCGGTTTTTCCGCAAGCTACCACTCACATCTGCTCCGGATAGGGAGTGCGGTCAGCTCCGGTGCTGGGTGCGTAAAACGTCACCCGCGAGAACAGAAGTTCACGTGGGTTATCGTTTTGTCGGGACTTCACACGAGAACACGTCCATTATTTAGCAAATGTGTGAAAATGTGTTGTGCTGCAGGCTTTCGGGACCCTGTGTCACCGGGTGTGATGTAATGTTTACATTTCCTATTAGCGCGTGTGCTGTCTAAAAAGAAGAGTCAAGTTACAATTGTTTGTACACTCGTTTATTTTGAAAAAACACCGGATATTCAAGCCACACTTCCTGTATAGTTCGTCAGATTTCATCAAACTTGACGCGGAGTGACTCCGGCGTCCGGAAAAAATTGATCCTTGCGGATTCTTTCCGTAGTGCCGTACAGCCTCCGTAACCGGACCCGCACCGCACGGAGCTAGTGTGAGCCTTCAAAAGGGATTTTAATCTAACGGAATACCTGCGGGGTCCGCACCGGACCGGATCCGGATGCAGTGTGAGCCCGGCGTCAGTGGTGGATGGAGTTTGGGTTCCGATTACAGAACCGCACAAATGCCAATTCCTGTAGGGTTTATATGCGTTGCCCAGTCAGGTTTGGGTCATGATTGCTATAAGCTTTACAAGACTGACTTTAGTGATGTAGTAGGTGTAAAATATTGAATAAAACATTGTGCTGCATCACTGGCTTTATTTTCACTCTCATTGAGATTTATGACATGCAGATTTACAAGTTAATCACCAATATTTTATCCAAGTGCACTGTGGGTAAAACTCGTCATCAAAATATGTGACGTCCTGACTGAAATTTCAGGCACACTTAAAGAATTAAAAATTGTAAACAAATAAAAAATCATGCCTTCTGTGTTGGTCCTATAAACGACGCATTACATTTTGTCTCAATCTGCCCCCTGCTGATATTCTGCATGTCAGGGCGGGGGCTGTGGGGGGGTTGTTTGTTGTTCTGTGTGCGTACGAAGCGGTACAATCGATAATGCTGCTAGAATTAATAATTTTATCCTTCTCAGCAGCAGCACTGCAGGTGCTCTCCATGTTCAAAATGTGCGTAAGCCAGGTTCTTAGTCAATTTAAAGTTGCAAAACATTTTTCTGCTACGTTTTTCTTTATAAATCCCAAAGTTTGCGTGGAAAGTTGCTTACGCAGTTTTCCGGCCCCATTTTGTGCGTAAGCAAGCTTTATAAATGAGACCCCCGGGGAGTTGGCGTGCCTGTGTTGTGTAGATAAAGGAACAGAACAGTCATCCCACTGAACTTCATAAATGGCATCATTCAGCTTCTGTTTGGATGTTTTGTCCTTTGGATAAACCAGTTTTTATCTGGAGGCATTGTTGTGTTTAAAGTTCACCAGGATGTTGTGCTTATTGTCCTTTTCTTCTTTGTTTGAATCTATGAATCATAATCAGGTCTATGCGGTCAAGTACAGTGTACACACAAAGAATCTGGCTCCAGTTCACTTTTGCACTTGTCCTAATTTCACATTACACCAGAAAAAAACAACATATTTACTATAAAAAAGGTTAACAATATAGACATGTGTAAATATAAATGGACATGAGTAGACAGACAAACATAAGAGATACAGTCAGTAGCAGAGGCCTATATACACAGATAAAATAGAATTATTTCCATGAGGGACTATGTAATTTTTGCATTATGGCATTAAAAATGTTTGTTCAACATAGTGATGACCTGGAAGGAAATTATGTTTTTGTGTTTTTTGGTTTTGGCTTACGGTGATCTACTGGTGGAGCCAGGAAATTTTCTATGGGGTGGCCGGGATGGAACTATTATTGGGTGGCCAATGTGTCACACAAAAAATGCATAGTTTTAAAACACCTTAAACCAAACAAATACAACGTTTAGACATTGGCAGCAGTGGCAAAGACCTATTATTATTCCAAGTATTCCAAGTACTTTTACGTATTAGTGGAGGTAAACAATGTACTACACAAAAAATATAAAAAACAAAAAATGTAAATGTGTCTGGGGTGGCCAGAACTCCTTGGTCCACTGTTGTTTTGTTTATATATTGACATTTGTTTGTTACCTACTGTAAGTCTCTGAATTGTATCCTATTTGCTGATGATATGACTGTGTTCTGCAGTGGTGATCATTTGGGACAGCTGGTTATGGTGGAGATAGAACTACAATCAAACAATCGTCTGATTCCAACAAATTATTACTTCATCATGGTAAAACAAAGCCCAAGAACTTAAGCAGAAACTCAACTCAATGATGCAGAAATCAAAGTTATAACTGAAACCAAATTTCTTGGAGATAGTATTGATGACAGATTAAGCTGGAAATCCCATAAAAACTACGTTAAATCCAAAATGTTAAAATCTATCACAATTCTGTATAAAGCTCAATATTCACCTTCTCAATATTCACTTACTGCTTTATATTATTCATTAATAGCTCCGTATGTGATATAATATATTGAGATGGAAATATATATAAAACAAACACTAATTCAATATTTTTATTGCAAAAGGGCCACAAGAATTATCAGTAATAAACCTTACAATGACCCAACTAATCCATTATTCATCTCTTTAAACATTCGGAAATTTAATGACTTAATTGATTATATTACAATATAAATCATGTGCAAATCAGAAAACATACTTCTACCTCAGCATGTCCACAACCTGTTCAAAATGAAAGGAACTTTATTGTTTGATAAAACAAAAACTTGAACTGTGTTAAAACATCACTGTGTGTCTGTTAAAGGAATAAATATCTGGAACAACTGTCCCAATAATATAAATTTATGCTGCAATATAGTCGGTTTTGAGACTTTAGAAAAATGATATCATTTTTCTGTGCAGGATGAAAATTTAGGGGTATTGATTTTGAACTATTGCTTTTGGATTGTGGGTTGTTTGTCTTATTTTTTGTTTGTTTGTTTCCCCAAGGTAAAAGGTTTGGGTGTAGGCTATGATAAGGTTTTGCTTCAACCTACAATCTTTTAGTTATAAAGGCCAACTGGAAAAATGTGTTTTTTGTACCAAAATAAACCATTCATTCATTGAAGCCACTTACATTATATCTATGAGTTTGATCTTTATATTACATTTATTCTTCTTGCACATCATAAATTAAAGCAGATTTAGTTGAGCTGAGTCAAGTGGAAACTATCAAAGCCCCAGTCAGCATTCTCCCTCTCAGCTCACTGTTATGAGGCATATCTTCATCAGGCTGTGTCATATCAGAATTATAGTGTATGGAGGCAGTAGTTCTCCTAAAAAATTCCCAACTGGCTAACTGGCTGATTCTTGATGTTTACTGCTGATGAAAAGAAAGAAAAGAATCAAACATTTCAGCGCTCTCCAGGAGAATGATAGAACTTTGCTAGCATTGAACTGTATATTCAAACAAACATCTTTGGAGGCACATCAGCTGTCAGCTGTCAAAAGATGAAAAAATTAACTGGCTCATAGAACTTGATGAGAGACCATAGTAGCAGGGTGTTCTGGAACAAATAGTGGAAAGAAAGCTTGGGGACCAGCTGTCGCTGTAACTACTGGCACTGCAGCGTTTGGCAATATGAGGTCCAGGACCAGAAGGTGTCTACAAAAAGAAGGAGAAGGAATTCAGTCTCTCAGTAATATGGTCAGCAAATCCAATCTTCTCTGTCCAGGATATTTTATATCTTCAAATAACACCAAATCGATAAGGGTCCAATCAGTTTCTTACTGGCTAGACCAGCACCGACCTTTTTCTTTATCATAATTTGGAAGACTTCAAAATATAAGGGAGGAGCTTTTTGCTTATATATTTTCCTTAACTGTGCCAAAGCGCAGCCAGCTTGCTGTGCAGTAACTCAGCTTGTCAAAGGGTTGTGAGCTCTCTCTGGCCTACATTTCTGTGCTCGGACTTTATCGGGCGTAAAGGCAAAGCAAGTCACATTCTGTTACTGCAATGTGTGCAGCTATACAAGGCTGCACATGGTGGTATGCCAGTAGAGACTAAATTTCTATCAAAGACAAATATGTCATTTAGATGAATTGCTCTGACATGTGACAATGAAATTGGTATTTTCTAAGCATGTAAAGAAATAGAAATCTGTCCTTAAAGCACAGTTTTATTAAGGCTTTTTTGGTCTTTATCAATTCACAATAAGACAGTAGTTAAAGGCTAAATGAGCAATTCAAATAAATGTTTAACAAAAATACCTGTTTTATTTTGTTGTGAAGCTAATTAGTGCATCTTAGTTTGAATAGAGTAAATCACAAAAATCTCAATTTGAATCTAAAATACATTGTAAACATTATTTTCTGTATAATACACTGTATATGCATATTATATTAATGGCCTAAAAGGTTTATATACCTGCACACAGACTAAGCAAAGTCAATTGTTTGTCTTAGGAAATTGGCAACAATGCAGTTTAGTCACGAGATTAACTTCAAAATGTATAAAAATCATCTGGAAATACATAAACTCTAACAACATATGTGACAGCTTTAGTAAGCCATGCTTTAGACACTGCTGTCAGTTTATATCCCAGAATAGACTGAAACATTGATCCAAGAGCAGGAGATGCAAGCAGCGATTCAGAACTTAAACAAAGCTCTGTGGTACAAGCATGGCAAACACACAAACCAAAGCATTCACAAATTCATATTTTTATTCCACTGCAACCCTGTGCTCAATTTACAGACAGCCCAAAATATTGGCAATGCATGATAGAGGCAAGAGGAGGCTCAGTGTAAAGCAATACCAGATAAAAATACAAGAGGTCTGGGGGGATATTCACTCAGATACAGTGTTTGCAATTAAAAATTATTGGTAAACCATTATCATCATGTCTCATTGGAAAGTTTTCTTTTTGGTTGAGATGCTTGGGAGATGCAAGCACTACTCCCCCAACTTGTATCAGATTTAGTCAGACAAGAAGACAGATAAATTCATAACATTTAGCAAAACTCACTTTGTTACCCCCTTTTCATCACCCTGTTCTCTGGGGATTACTGAGAATGAAGCACGGCAGTACAGTAATGAGAACTAGTGAAGAGAAATTGCACATTGTTCATTTTAAGTCTCTCACTGCCAGTGTAAACATTTGAAGTTAAAGCACGCAGCCTTGGCAGTGATTTTTATCATTTGAATGTGCACTTGACTGAACACTTACCATCTGTATGCTTGAAAGATATCAGGCCACACAGTCGGATATGCCTCTTCTTCACAAGCCAACATATCTCAGTTAAATATTTCATAATGCCCTGATTTCTTTGTTCAGTCTGATGAAAAGGTTAAGCAACTACAGTAACATACCTTTGTCATGGTAATTAGATTTATCCCTTCTTGCATTCAAATATGTTCAGATTTGTTTCTCTCACTAAAAATAAACAAAAAGAAAAAAACTCAAGTTTCATCACAATGGAGGGTTTTTGAAAGGAAGGGCCCATTTAGTTTCCTGCCATACACTCTCAGAAATAGAGGTACAAGACAAGAACATTTTTGTACCTATAGTTAAATTGTTTTAAAATGTTCCCTTAAAAGTACAATATTGGTCTTTAAAAGGTCAGAAATGCTCCTTGGAGTGTTCAAATTGATATAAAGTACAAATTTGTACCATTTCAACTGCACCTGCAACCCTGGCCAAGGCTGGTTAATCTCCATTTCATTAAGTTTCATCCATCATTTTCAATATTATGGTTTACATGTTGGTTTTAGACTTCAAAACGTGACATTATTTTACTGTTTTAGTGGAACAACTTCATAAGGTACAAAGATGGACCTGGACTACACCCCCAGCAACAAGAAGGGTACAAATTCTTGTCGCTGGGGGTTTACTACATTGTTAACGTAGATAGATAGATAGATAGATAGATAGATAGATAGATAGATAGATAGATAGATAGATAGATAGATAGATAGATAGATAGATAGATAGATAGATAGATAGATAGATAGATAGATAGATAGATAGATAGATAGATAGATAGATAGACAAATGCCAAGCAAATGCCATATAAGCATTTCACACGATTCTTTTGAAAGTGAGCTTTCAACTCATGAAAGTGTTTCTGACACAAATGATGCTACAGAGTTTGGCATTTTGACTGAATCTTTAGAGACCAAATCAAAACTGTCTTCAGCAGACCTTATAAATAAATGCTGTCTTCAAACTGCTACTTTGTGTCTGTATCCATCCAGTAGATTCCTTCTCTAAAATAGCATCAAATGATCTATATCACATGTTACAAAGGGTGGAGTCTCCACACTGAGTATGAAGTGGAGTAAAACTAGAGTGATGCTTTAACAACTTCATGGTGTAACTTGATTCCTCTAAGCTACTTTATGCATGTTACCAAATCTGAGTTGTATATATTAATATATCAGAAAATGTTTCAAGTAGATGATATCTAACTTAAAATAGAATGAACGTGTAAAATAATAACACATTTTTTATGTAAAAAGCGTTTTGAAATGAATATAATAAAATATAATTAAATTACTTATTGTTAATAAAACTCTGTGTTAAATCATTACCTCCACCAAGAAGGTAATGTTTTCATCAGGGTTTGTCTGTCTGTCTGTTTGCAGGATAACTCAAAAACTTATTGATGGATTTTGATGAAATTTTCAGGAAAGATCAGAAAAGACCAAAGGAACAGTCAATTTGATTTTGGGATACAAGATACAGACGTAGTACTTTCTATCAAATCAATAAAAACTTTATTTATAAAGAGCTTTTCGTGCAATAGTGCAAATTCAAAGTGCTTTGCAGGATAAAAACATCTCACCCCCATATACATACACCACTACACCCCCCTCCCCCAATCCAACCCCATATGTTAAAAACACCCTCAGAGCAACGGATGGAGAAACTAAATAAATAAACAATGGATAATGAAAAGGACAGTATGCCGAGTACAGATGAGCCAGGTAAGGTAGATGCATGGGAAAACGCCATCAGGAGAGCCATCTGCACCGGCAGCAGCAGGTCAGCAGCAGCAGCCAAAGCACCGACCCAGGGCGTCCAGAGGAGGGAAGGCAGGAAGGTGCTCCCTGAGTAGTGCTTGGATGGGGGGATCCAAGCACTACTCAGGGAGCACCCAGCAACCACAGCCGACCACCACCCCCGAGGTAGAGGGCTCCCACTGATAAAACACTGGAAATAAATACATGAATAAATAAGTGAATTATTAAAATAAATAATAATACTTTCTACAATATGTCCACTTGACGGAGGTCTGCGCTCTCCAAGTGCTTTTCTAGTTTTACACATATAATTGTTAATTTTGACAGTAAAAGCAGTAAAATTAACATTGTAAAGTTGACTCTGGCTGTAGAGTAAATTCTACTCTAATTTGGAGTGGAACCATTGTTAACTGTAACAATTAAATTTTACCCTTTAGGTGTTATTATGACATTTTGTTTTTTACTGGTTTTTTTCTGTCTATCCATGTTTGTTTTTAGTTTTAGAATTTTATTTATTCCTTTAAATTTTAGGTTCCAGTAGTTTTCCTTTTGTCTACTCTCTCTCATTCCTCATCTGTCTCTTTCTCACATAATCACCTTTCCTCTGCTTTAAAAATCTCATTCTTTCTCAGTTAGTTGGTCAGAGCCTCACTATCTTCACTCCCATGTCTTGCCATCATGTCTCCAGTTGAAGGTCATTGTCAGTAAACCTTCTGTGTGCTGCCATGTCATTTTTTTGTTTGATTTAATTAAAGTTTTTTTTTTTAATTTACCTACATGTCTCTACACAGTTGGGTCCTCTATCACACCAAAAACTGACAAGAACAGTGAAAGAGTTTCATAACGGTTTCTCTTGTGAAATCTCATCAGCAATTACATTCTCTGTAATGACAGGGATGGTTGCTGACCACAGCTTGTGTTTTTTTGTTTTTTTTGTGAACAAGAAAAGCAAAGTTTTTCATATACAACAGTATATGTTTAGAGAATTACTTGAGGAACTAATTGGTATGTCTGAAACAAGTAAGCTGAGTCTGTTTTTAAGATGACACATCTGTCTACATCGTCTCTCTTTCATCTGAATCCGATTTGCTAATTATACTGTATCTTGTCTACTTTCATGTTTTTGCAGCTATGAATTAATTGTTAGAACTGTTACATTTCATGGCAGCTCAGATGGCAGGACACAAACTAAATACAGTAAAAGTTACAGCTGGATTTATTCACCTGTGTATTACTCCACTCACTCCAAAGTTTAAATAATTATAGGGACAACTTTTAAAAATACATTTGTCTAAATACATACATCTTTGGAGATGCAAGAAACTGTTTTATATCATAATAGATCACCAAACAGATATCAGTATTTACATAAGTGTATTGACTCTCACTCAGAGGAAACAGCCGGGTTGTAAACTAGTTGGAGTGTAGTTGGCAGGTCTTATACAAAATGTGTTTTTTTTATGTAATCTTGGCCTTTAAACCTGTGAACCTATCAGAGAGGGTTTTCCTAATAAACTAAAGATGTCAGTATTGAAAACAACTAGAGCAAGATGGTGCAATATTTTTGGTAAGATCAGCTTTGGGGTTCTTTTCAAACAGATCAGCCAATCAGATCTGGGATCTCTTTAAAAAAAAACTTGGCCCCACAAATTGTCTAAGCACCACTGTCATTCAGTAGCTGTTGATTTCATGGTGTATAATTTCTTCTGTTTGAATGCCAAAACAGAAACAAACCCAGTTTCCCACCATGCAGTTAATTTTATCAATGCATCGGGAGAGTAAACATGGAAGTCTTAGCCTGAGAATCTTATATTGCATATCGTTGAACCTTTGAGCGAAATCTCCCATAAAAAATGTAAATGGAAGCTTAGAAGCTGGCTTTATTAATGCAGGCCATAATATCCCTCCAAATTACAGAATGTTTAATTCATTTTCCTCCTCATCAGTGGAACGAGAATGTTTTAATCCTTATTCTAAAATGTTGATTTGATTTTTCTTCTGTCAAACTTGCCATGATGACCAAAATATATTTCCGTGTGCAACTTATATAACTAGATTTAAAGACTATAAAATACTTATCTTTTGGTGCCCCAGTTTTTATGTGGTTCAGCTTAATAGGATATTGACTGCACAGCATGATCTTGAGCAATTCACATGGGAAGATTTCTGAGCAACCCAACTGAGAAGAGACCCCACCTGGCACCCTGACATCTCGACTCCACAGGCTTCTCTTCAATTTGTTGTTGGTGTTTCTTATTAGGACGTTAGCCAAACAATTACAAAGAGCCATGAAATGCCTACAAAAACACACACAAACTCCAAAGAACTAGGAGTTGCAAACAGACCACCAGGAAATGCAAGCCATGAAAACAGCCAAAACTGGCTCCAAACAAAGACAAAGAGATGCAACACGCAGAGGAGAAGAAAAGATGCACAGAGTTAAATCAAAACAAACAAAAATAATCTTGCACACTTTGCAAAGTCAAAAAAATATATAACCAAACCTGACAACTTTGGAGGACATTTTAATTCTTGTGGGATTTCTGAAAAAAAAAAATCAATGCAAACACTATTTGTAGGTAGGAATGCACAAGGTTGGCCAACACAGGAGGAAAATAGTGATGCCACCTGTCAACATTATGATGTAGTCCCAAAGGATTTGTCCAGTGATGCAAAGTAAATGAACAGGTGAATGACAGCTTGAAAACAAAAAGACATCAACTTGTTCATCTGTCCACCTCGCCAGAGCATGTTTTAAATTATTATTATTATTATTATTATGTTTTTGGGAGAGTAGAGGTTGAGGTAATTGTATGATTAAGAATGTGAACTGATAACCTGCTGAGATGTCAGGCCATGCATTGTGATTTGCAATGAAATGTCACTCAAACTTTAGAAGCCCTAAAGCAAATACCAGAAGTAGCTTTAGCGCTACTGGTACAGGTTTCAAATACCAGTAGTTTACTGTCCTCACTCTGAATCTGAATACATTTTTATCTCTTTAAAACTTTTATATAAGGGACCCACTTTTGTCTTCCTTTAAAGCAGCTAAGTCAAGTATGCATATTGAAATCTGGTGGGGAAAAACAAACAAACAGCAGAGTTCCAAAATGCTTCATTTTGCAGTCCTAAAATTATGTTTCATAATAAAATGTGCTGCTTGTTTGTTTGATAGTATTTGTCCATCACAGAACAGCTTTTAATAAATTTCCTGCTGTTGAACCAAAACTGCTTCATGGGACTTCCAAACAGTGATGAAGCCTGATGGAAGATACATTCAGCAATGAAGGAGCATTATATACTGTACGTCTGTTCAACATCTATGGCTCTTTTATGTTGCTATTAGGGCGGGATTATTTTCTACATTTGTCTCAGTTAATTTACATGCAGAAATAGTCTCAAGAGATGCAGCAACAACAAGCTGGTATAATTGCACCAGGCCTGTTGTATTGTTACATTATTATTATATTCCCCCTTCAGGGGCTATGTAGGACCAAACCCTTTTCTTTAGCACAGCATATACTGTGTGAGCCTCTACCTGCCATATTACAGGATAAACAACAAAAGATTTAAACCAATTCCATATGTGTCGATCACAATATTTCCAGCTTTGTAAATTTGAACACAAGTAACACATGAGGAAGCACAAAAAAGCAGAGCTCAAGGAGAGACAAGCAAAGCAGAGGTCCATGTTTGGGTTTCTAGGCCAATGATGCGTGACCTCTCTTTCACACTCTGCTGAGTGTTTACCGAGCCTACATGCACATACTTGTGATGATCCTGTCTGCCACACAGAGTACTTTCACTGCCCTCCAGTGGTTCTCTAATAATAGTACGACTTAATGTCTCACACACACTCACACACACACACACACATTCTTTCTAGCCTTTGCCACAGCCTCAACCAGTTCCATCAGAACTTGCCTACACAAATGTTCCTAAAGCTGGAATAACATGATCAACAGAGAAGATCCAATAGATGTCCACTTACTCTGCTGATACCATCATTTCAGTTTATCTCATTTGGCATCCCAATGATACAACATGAATTACTTTCAGTGTAATTATGGAAGCAACCAATTACATCCCTTGTAATTTTACCCTGCATTACTTGAAGCTGTATTTTTCAAGACCCATGTGAATGTGGGGAGAAATCTCAGCAAAGCAAAAACAGATGTAGTTTGGAGAGTTTCAGTCTGAGCCAAACCGTTAGGAATGCACAACTCTGGTAAGGTTAGATTTTTTTTTAATTAATTTATTTATTTATTTGAGAGTTCATGTGAAGGGTTGAGGATCTCATTATTGCGATGGGTCTATATGAAAGGCAGCTGCAGTCATAAGGTCACACACACCAAGTGGGGCAAAGCTCCCAGTGGCAGGGGTTGGGGGTGGGGCAGCGGGGGGTATATGTGTGTGTTGTCAGTGTGTGTCTGTGGATTTATGTGTGTGCTGGAGGAGGAGGGGTGAGGGGGTGGGGGTAGGATAAGTCATCCAGCTGGGGGTGCTCTTGTGTTGTCAAACTTCAGATCTAAGACAAAAAGTCTACCATGTCCACTACACTCTCACTTGTCCCACTGGGATTGGTTGTGATAAGGGAGGTGGGCAAGGAAATACCATCACACACTGACTGTGATGAATATCTCTCTGCTCTTTGAAGCTTGTTTGTTTGTTTTTTTTTTTAGTTTTTTTTTGGGATGTCAATTACTCTGAGAGTTTGAATTTGCCAACAAGTAATTTAAACCAAATCTGATGTGAGTGGACATGGAGCAGACATCTGTGGAAAAAGTTTTCTTGGTTCCACTAACCTGTATGACTTAACACATCATTAAATCATCTGAAATATCCACTCCACATTTATTATATGCATTGTTGGTATTTTAATAAAACATATTATTATTACCTAATATTATATACATTTTATTGATACGTACTGTATTTATTGATATTTTTAGAGTAGAGCTACACATTGTGGCAGCTTGTTGGAGTAGCTCTGTGATAGTACAAATAGTTTTGAATATTTCTTACTTGTTTTCTTTTTTTTTTGTAAACATTACTCTTATCAAATTACTGTTATTTAGATTTGAATGTTGTGCTGACTGAAGCATTTTTGCTAAATTTGTTTATCCCTTTTGTTATGACACATCACCATAGCAAGGAGACACATTATTTACAAGAAAAAAGAGATAAAGGACATTTCTAAGGCTCAAAGAATACTAAAATCAAGACCACAAATCCTGGATAAGTTCAAAAGAAGAAAACATGGATGTTGAGCAGACGTAAAGTGAAGAGAGGGAACAAGAAAGTTTAAACCTTTTCTTCCATCAGTCATACTTATGAATGTGAGATCTCTTGTTAATAAGATCAAAGGGCTTGAAACACAACTGAAGACCCAGCCAGAGTATCATGAATGCAGCATCATGTGTTTTACTGAGTCATGGCTAAAGGAGTATATCCCGGACTCCAGTTTGTCTCTGTCTGGCTTTCAAACAATACGGGCAGACAGAGATTTGAAGAGGAGCAACAAAAGAAAAGGTGGTGGGATTGCTGTCCTTTTTAACAAAAGATTGCATCATCCTGCACATGCTGTTGTGAAGCTCTGCAACCTAGATACTGAATTCTTAGCTGTTGGTTCTATTCATATTATCTACTGAGGGAGCTCACCAGTTTATTTTAGTAGCAGTTTACATTCCACCATTAGCTGTGTCTGTACTTGTCCTGTTAGATCTCAGTGCTGCATTTGATACTACACTCTCCGAAATAGAGGTACGAGACAAGGACATTTTTGTACCTATAGGTAAAATGTTTTAAAATGTCCCCTTAAAAGAACAATATTGGTCTTTAAAAGGCCAGAAATGCCCCTCTGAGGGTTCAAATTGATATAAAGTACAAATTTGTACCATTTCAACTGCACCTGTAACCCTGGTCAAGGCTGGTTAATCTCCATTTTATTAAGTTTCTTCCATCATTTTCAATATTATGTTTCAGAATGTTGGTTTAAGACTTCAAAATGTGGCATCATTTTACAGTTTTAGTGGAACAACTTCATAAGGTACAAAAATGGACCTGGACTACAGGGTACACCCCCAGCGACAAGAAGGGTACAAATTCTTGTCGCTGGGGGTGTACCGAGTGTCTTCAGTCAGAAGCTTCTTCAGATCCAACACAGAACACTGCAGGAGATCCTTCCTGTCCACAGCTAGAACCCTCTACAGGAGATCCTTCCTGTCCACAGCTAGAACCCTCTACAGGAGATGCTTCCTGTCCACAACTCACAATGACTCTCTGAAGAAACACTTGAATTACTACAACATCTTCTGGGATTAATAAAGTATGTTTGAATTTGAATGTGATTTTCCTTAATTCAAATTCAGTTTTATTCAAAGATAATTTAAGACAACTGTAATAACTGTTGTTGTACAGCCATATGCATGCACTCACAAATGCACAAGCACCTTAAACCAACCGATAAATGCAGCTGAGGCAAAACTTTATTTACAGCCCTTGCCAATAAATAATCTGCTGAGAGATTGAAATTTACCATCCCAGCAATTAAAAAATCTATTTAAAACATCCAATGCTGTAGTCACTGAGAATAAGTATTCTAATTTTACAACTTGTTGCTTCCTTTAAGGTTTGCCTTCAGCACCGATGAGGTAATAGGTTCATTTTTCAATTTTAAATCTAAAGGCTTGACATATTCTGCTTGTGGGCCTTCTTTGTTCTAGTCTGCCCCCATGTGAAATTTAGTTGACCTTCTTATTACAGACATGTTGTATGGCACTTTCTGGAAAATGTCAAGGCCCTCCCTCTCTCTGATGTAAGGATTACCAGGTGTTGACCCAGAATCCATTATCTCCTATTAGAGCCTGTCTCTCTTTTTTTCGTGTGTGTGTGTGTGTGTGTGTGTGTGCATATGTGCACCCTATAACTGATGTTATTTGTCATTTGATTACCGAATGTTAAAGTATAAACCCTTTTTGTTGTTTAATGACCACACATTTACAAAGAAAACACATTTTTGAATGAGCAAATTGAAATGTAGTTGCTCAATAGATGTTTTGAGTTCAGGTTTTTAAAATTTAACACAAACAGGTTAATAAAGCTGAGAGCAGCAGATTTCTGATTAATAAACATGTTTTCAAAGATAAAATTGCAGGAAAATAAATAATGGCTTTTGAATTGCAACACAGTCCTCGAACAAGTGTTTGAAGATTTTGTTGGGTTTTCCTTCACTTTCGACCCACCGTTAGAGTATATTCTAGTCACCACGGCTTACTTATTTAGGTAGAAAAAAGGTTTGTGGTTATGTATCAAAAAGTGAATTTTCAGGTTTCTTCTTCTTTTTTAGAAAGAAGAATTTTACTTAATTGGTTTAAAATTGCTGCTAAATGGGAAAGCTTTTATTTTTTTACACTAATATGTTCTGGAAAGTTGTTACTATGTGAGAGAATGAGACAGAGTTTAAAGGAATGAGCTGTAGTCTCAAACTGCTGAGAATTTAACAATCAGCAACAACAAATCAGTTGTCTAATTTTATATGCTGTATTTCTAGGGCTGCACGGTGGTGCAATGGGTAGTGCGGTTACCTTGCAGCGATAAAGTTGTGGGTTAAAAACTGGTCTGGGATCTTCTACATGGAGTTTTCATGTTCTCCCTGCATGTGCAGGTTTTCTCTGGGGACTCTGGCTTCCTCCCTCAGACCAAAACTATGCTTGAGGTTAATTGGCAGCTCTAAATTGTCCCAGTGAATGATTGTTTATATGTGGCCCTGTGATGGGTAAGAGGCGGGGTTATACCTGGACAGGTTGCCAGTCTGCTGCTGGACTGCTGAGGCACCAGCTCCCAGCAAACCTGAATAGAAATGAGTGGGTATAGATGTTAGATGGATGTCTCTATGCTTATGGAAAAAAGTTAAGTAGCATCAGGCGATAAACAAGATAAACATCTGAGGATGGTTCTGAGTGTCAGCAGATTGTCGAGTGAGGTCTTTTTGCTTTGGATGGGTACTTTCCTTCTCACACAAACATTATCTGATTGAAATCCGAGGAGTCTGGAGGCCAGATAAATACCTTAGTCTCAGTCATTTTTTTAGCCCTCCTTTCGTGGAGATAACCACTGATATGCATGGGTTGCTAACAGTGGTTGATATAGAACAACATTTTTATCAGTGTAGTAAAAAGTCAACTCTTTTCTCTAAATTTCACCAAATGCTTTGTGTTCTATCATATAGAATGCTTCTTGGCTGTAAAATCCAATGAAGCCTCTGACCACCACTCACCCCTCCCTTGGTAAATTTTTCTTTCTGCACCTGGTGTCTGTCAAGCGAAGCCAATACAAAGAGCCAGTTGAGGCATATCCTCCAAGAAGGTCATGTGTTCAGATTTCCTTTCCCTTTTTATCCCCTTCAACTTCTTAGGGATGAGCCTGAGCTTAAATGTCTCAGCCTAGAAGAGGGTCAAAATGTGAAAAACACTTACTGCACCACCTAGTTTGAGGTATTTAACTGAGCAAACATGATGAATTCTTTATTTCCTGCATGCTTGTGACTTCACTTCTATTTCCCTTGAGTCATTTAAAACTTTGACAGATTCATCATTTCAACTGGCCAGGAAAATATAGAGGATCAAGAATGAGCTGAAATAGCAACAATGTGTAATCCACTGATGCAGATGTGTTCACTCATCTCACATCTTTAGATGACTTTTATAAGTCACAAATTTGATTCTGAGAATACTAGTTCTTCTTCTCAGAACAATTTGCCATGGGGCTGCTGTATCTCTCAATCAAGCAGTAATCATGGGTGTGGCTAGCCTTGGTTGGAGGGGGGATGTGTGGGGACCTGGCTTCTGCTATGATGCTGTGGGCTCCTGGCCTCTTGGGGCCCCGTCCTGCTGGGGGCCACTCTGCTTTCTTGTGGACGTTCCCTCTGCGTCTGACCTGTGCCTGCCTTCTGTGCCTGCCGATGGTTGCTGGTCTACTTGGGGCTGCTGTGCTCCTTGGCACCTGGAACCTGGTGCACTCTGATGCCCTGTGGGCTGGGGTGGTGGGCAGTTAAAACCACACTCTAGATACATTGCACCCTTTCTGTGCAGTCATTCCACATGATAAATACTGTATATATAAATACAAACACACCGCACAGATACCAGATACAGACAGTTGTGCCATAGAAATAAAGCCATACAACAGAAGGGGTAAATTCAACCCTAACTGTTGTAAGAATAAATCTGTCCTGACATAATAAGGCACCCAGACCCACAATTCTGTCTGCCAAATACATCAGGACAGGGTTAAAAAAAGCAGAAATCAAAACTAATCAATTTATTGCCATGTTCTTCTCTTCTTTCACACAATCTGAAGCATCATCTGTGCATCACTTTATTTATTATGTGTTCTTAACCCTTTAAAATAATTGCCCTAGGGAAACCAGAATATTTCTTATGAGCTCTTAATGAGATGAGGTTGGACAAAAACACTATTCCTCAAGTCTGTCTCACACTTTCTCATCTCAGCCAACTGTGTAGTCATTACTATAATCAATACTTTCCTCATTATTCTAATCAGTACTTTGAGACTTCCACCACTTCATCATTTCAACAGTGTCAGAATCCTCCCCTAAATAATGTCAAAATAACGTTCAAGTTCTTGAAAGTGACAGCAAGAAGCTTTGAGGTAGATGGATGGTCACAAATTCAGTCCTGCAATTAGCCTCCAAAGTTGCAAAAGCAATTAGGGGATGATGCTTTGCAATAATTGCAGCTTAATGAAAATGTTTTCCTCTTGTTTAAAGTGTGCAGAACTGATTTTAATATTGGCTGGCTTAATCCCAGTGAGGCTTTTATTTGCCCAAGCTTTTTCTCATTGTCTGAGAGGCTGCATGACAAGTACCCTAGTCCAGGTAAGATGTGGATCATGTTTGTCTACTCCGGTTTGACACATGAAGCAGAAGTTCCACTTTTAGGAAAACATTATCTTCTCACTTGATATATCTCCTTGGTGTTCTGCGGTAGCACTTATATGCTTTTTATGGCAGCCCCGCAGCTAGACAGAGTTTTGCTGTAACTGTGTTTCAGCCCCACTAATTTCTCCAAATGCTGTTCAGACATGTTGCTGTTCTGCTCTGCCAAACTATATTTGTGCATTAAGGGATTCCACCATTCCTCACAGTACTCTTTCATTCCCTCCTTCACTTTTATGGAGTCTGCCTTCCTGTTCTTTGTGTTTTTCAGCCCAGACTCAGGTCAGAGAAATGGATGTTGCATAATGAGTGTAATTGCACTAATCCTTCCGTTTTTGCAGTGTTTTAATTTGTTCATGCTGTTCCCTAATCTTTATTGGGCCATAATTTGTATACTGTATATGACTACATTTCCTCTTCCAGTGCTTTAGCAATTACAGAGGCTTGCACTTTAATGCTGGCTTTAGTAATGCAGGTTGTTGCTACTTAGCTGCAGACTAATGATAAGAACACGATGGCAAGACATGCACAAAGTTCTTATTTAAGAGAAAAAGTCTGTTCATCCAGATGTTCTTTTATTATGTTCAAAGTTTGCTGCAAGCTGTCAACCTACTCTGACATGAGACGTTTAATTGAGTTGTGACGTTCAATTATTTGGTGCCTGCTTGTCTAAGACTTACAGTGTTTCACCTTACAATGCATTCACATGCAATAGTCCAACAGCAGAAATATTATGTATGTAATTTAGTTTGTGGGTTTCTGCTGGGCCCTGCCATGTGATGTGTGTGATACTGTGGAGAATGTTTTTAGATCAGGAGCTGTTAATTTAAGAGGAGAGGTTGGTAATGTCTTCTGTCACAAACTTCTGACTTCCAGAGGAATCAACATGGATTGTATGATGTGTTTGAAACCTGGGGAGAAATAACAGCTCTTAGTCCAACAGGTCCAAACTCCAGTAACTATAGAGTATTATTTTCTGTGTAGTTTATTTAAGTTAAAGCAGAACTAAGTAAGTTTTGCTCTCGCTCTCCCCCTACTGGTCCCCTGTGAAAGCTCACTGTCGTAACGTTCCCCCGCCGCCGCCGCAGACCACGAACATCTTTAGTCCACGAACAAAGATGAGAGGGAAATTATTTTGTGAAATCTTGTCCCTGCCTCCTCCGCCACTCACACTACAGGGACTTATCCCCCTTTCTAAACAAACAGTTTTTAGCTAATAACAGCTCCTTAGCATTTAGCCACCGTAGCCACCACTTCTTGATAGAAACGTGTCTGAAGTTGAATTTATATAAACTTAGATACATCATACAGGTCAGGTAACTGTTTTCGGTTGATTTGCAAGTTTAATGAAAGCAGACAGAAGAATGAGCTCATCTAAGAGCTGCAAGTGAACTATAGTTAACACAAAGCACCCGGGTAGCTACACCTGGATACAACCTGCTGCCAGTCGTCCTGTAAAAAACAGAATCGTCCCATATTCAGAGAAAATAATACACGTTCCATATTGAGGTGTAAAGGAACGCAATAAGTCCCGTTTTTCAGCTAGAATGAAAAGATCAGTTTATCATCTTATGTTTACTGCAGCTGGAGCTGCTGGTCTGGATATCTGGTGAAAGGGAAACCTGAAGATGAAACCAGGATGTCTTTACTGAATCATCAGAGCTGAACAGGTGATGGAGAAACAGGTTTACATTTCAGGTGACGTGAATGAATTGAATGGAAGTTGTAAACTGTTTCTAAAGCTGGATTCATACTAAAGCAGCTCCGACGTGTCGGAGGCACGTACCGCCATGACACGACATTGTATGGGCTCTCCAACTGCCTCGGATGGTCTGTTGGAGTCACACTCTATTTTCTAACTTCCTTTTAAAATTGTAAACAGCGCGAGTGTTGACAGTCTTGGAGACATGGAGGAACGTCTCGCAGAGGAAGTGAGGAAGTACGATCATTTGTACAACTCCTCTCAACTACCAGATATGACTGGTATACTGGCACCAGAAATCACCGGATATGACTGGTATAGAATCATGACATATCCGGCCACCAGATATCGCTCGTATTCGGACATCAGATATGGCCACAGACCATATATGCAGTATTTGGACCCCAGGTATGAATCTTAAATCTTGAGCTATCCGGCCACCAGATATAGCTTGTGTTCGGATCTTCTAGTATCTGATATCAGGAGAGAATCACAACTCCAGATTTTATCATTGTCTCGTGTTCCCAAATCTGGAGTTGATATGCTCCGAATATGAAAGTTGTCTCAGTCACGTTCGGAGAGTATCCACCACAGAAATCCCCGAACATGGGGCATTTATGAAGATATCCAGACAATGATATCTTTGGATTCAGGGCCTTTTTTCGCAGTGCTAGTTCTCCTAAAACAGATTAAATAGCTGCTTCTACATGTACATCCACCAGCATGGCCATGTTTGTTTTGCTTTGTCTGGGCACTTGCTGCTACCGGCACACCTGAACTCCCGCTCCAAAGCACAATGCTAGCATATGATTGGTCCGCACCCAGCAAAGTTGAGTCAGAGGGTTCAGTTGGAGCAGTACAAGATGGATTTTTGTAAGTTTGAAAAACTCCAAATCTCGTGAGAATCCATCTTGCAGCACAAGGTTAACATAGCACAGAATCGCTTGCAGAATAGTGAGTATTCTGAAACAATAATTTACAATATATACAATGGGCATTTCAAATCAACAAACCAGGTCAGTAACAAAGTATTCTCTCAATTGATGTATTGTTTCAGTTCATTAGAGGGGATTATGAGTTCATTCTAAAATCTGGATTATGTCACTCAATTGTCCAAGAGTTGTTGTTTAAATATAAAGTGTCCAAGTGTGAGGTTCCAAATCTTCTTTCTACACTGGAAGGAGGTTCCTTAGGGCTTGGTTCAGGCTTCTTCAAACTCACTGGTAGATCACCATCCATTGGAGGAATTACAAACACATGTTGTCCTCATGAGATCTGAAAATGACATCAATAGAACCTGGCCTGTGTAAACCACAACAAATTGTTAAGTATTGAAGAGTTAATTCTGATAATTTGGAGGTTTTTTTTTTTATATATTAATCTCTCGTGGGGAAATTTGGCTCTGCATTTGACCCATCCTCACCGTAAGGTGAGGAGCAGAGGACAGCCATCGTGAACAGCGTTGCGGGGTTCAGTATCTTGCCCAAGGATACTTTGACACATAGCCTCTTGCCAGGACACAGCTCCGGTTTCCCGATCGGCTGGTGACCTCCTTCCTGACAGACTACAGCCGCCCCAAAGCAGCAACGGGTTCAGTATCTTGCCCAAGGATACTTCGTCGTAGCCTGCTGGCACCGGGGATCGAACCCACCATCTTTCGAATGAGGGGCGATCACCCTTCCGCTAGACTACGCTGCCCGCCGTTATATTTTATGTTATGTTAAAATAAAACATTCTTCATGTTATCTATCCATACAAATTTAGTGGCTGACAGAACCAACTAAATCACGAGTACTCAACATTTCAATAGTGCACATTAACCTATATCAAAATGCAATTTAAACAGTGTGCAATCATGTCAATACATACCCCAATTATGTTTCATTTTGTAGTTTGTTTTGTAGTTTGCAGCAAGAACAATCAAACAAATGTGAATTCATAGTGAAGCTAGTGCCTGATAGACTAACAACACGTACTACAAACACTCACCAATTCCCCTCTCTGTAACCCATTCGTCACGATTGTTGAATTTTAGCAACAAGTAAGACTTAAGATTCGTAGGTTAGAACTAAGATTAAAGACATTTAAACTGAGAAACACATACCTCCTCCACTCAAACATGCTCTGTCCTGTTCTAACTTCTACAAACAAACATTTAATCCTGTCAGGCTGGAATTCCCACGAAAAAGTCTTGCGATAAACCACACTATTCTCACGAGAGGTTTGGCTCACTATCGAATCTAAAGATCCAGATGAGGGAATAAACTGAAGAGCGATTAACCCAACCCCTGAAAAAGCAGCTGGTTACACAGGTCTGCAGAGCCATGTACAAGTCCTTCATAAGAAAACTACCTCATGTTCCTTGACACTCAACCAGTGGCATGAGGTGCCCACCAAGTTGAGTCAGCGGTAGAATTTCCACCTCTGCTGTGAACATGGATGATGAAGACTTACAGTCAGAGGGAACTGTCACACAAACAACAGGTATTCAACTACAGACTGTCCCGTGCCAGGAAAGTAGTGGAGAATGCCTTTGGCTTGTTAGCACACTGGTGGTGATGTCTGCTACTGTGTTTTCAGCTCCAACCTTGGAATGCTACCATTGTGGAGGCATGTCTGACACTGAATAACTTGCAGTACTCTCAGAATCCTTGTGTCCAGACAGCTGAGGTTGATCAGGATGAGAAAGGGAACCTCCTCCCTGGCATGTGGTGTAAAAATGAGAAGCTGATCCATAGAATGTCGAATGCCTTTTCACCCGTGAGAGCAAGACTGTGTAAAATTCTGCGTGACAATTATAACAGCGAAGTTAGCCGTTTGCCATGCCTTTTAAAATGTTTGGAATATGATTGCTTGTCGGTTATGTGCCTTGTAGGTTGGTGTAAAGATACAGTACATGCATTAAAATGGCTCATTAGATGGACTCAAATGATTTGATGGCAGTTTTTCCACCTAAAAATAAATTTTGGCTGCATGCAAATTGTCTATTACATTTCATGGACATGCACAAATTGCATGCAGCCAAAGTGTATTTTTAGGTGGAAAAACTGCCATCAAATCATTTGAGTCCATCCATCTATTTTCTGTACCTGTTTCTTCCTGTTCAGGGTCGCAGGGAGCTGGTGCCTATCTCCAGCTGACTTTAGGCGAGAGGTGGGGACACCCTGGACAGGTCGCAGAGACAAACAACCATTCATACACACACTCACACCACAATATAAAGTTGCCAATTAACCGCTTCCATGTTTTTGGACTGTGGGAGA
>SSNP01000057.1:2376202-2430216 GCA_006937955.1 Pachypanchax playfairii | reverse complement strand
TTTGACTTCATCTAATGAGTAATTTTTTGAGTGCACATTTTTCAGCATGTGTGTGTGTACATTTATGTGTACATATACTTAATTTAATTTAGAATAGTCTAGTTTTAATTGTTTTATTGCATATTGCTTGAGAAACACGTTGGGTTGCTGTAAGTATGAAATAAGCTAAAATACTTGACTGTATTTTATTGTACTTAACAAAGTCCCAGGCCAACACGCACCACAGTCCTGGGCAAATGTGCTCTGAAGACTGAAACAGACTATTAAGGTAGTCTAGGACTTGTTAGCATCAGGCTTCTCCCACTTTGTACANTCCCAGAACCACACGGAGGGACCTAGTGAATGACCTGCAGAGAGCTAGGACCAAAGTAACAAAGGCTACCATCAGTAACACACTACGCCGCCAGGGACTCAAATCCTGCAGTGCCAGACGTGTCCCCCTGCTGAAGCCAGGACACGTCCAGGCCCGTCTGCGGTTTGCTAGAGAGCATTTGGATGATCCAGAAGAGGATTGGGAGAACATCATATGGTCAGATGAAACCAAAATAGAACTTTTTGGTAGAAACTCAACTTGTCGTGTTTGGAGGGGAAAGAATGCTGAGTTGGATCCAAAGAACACCATACCTACTGTAAAGCATGGGGGTGGAAACATCATGCTTTGGGGCTGTTTTTCTGCAAGGGGACCAGGACGACTGATCCGTGTAAAGGAAAGAATGAATGGGGCCATGTATCGTAAGATTTTGAGTGAAAACCTCCTTCCATCAGCAAGGGCATTGAAAATGAGACGTGGCTGGGTCTTTCAGCATGACAATGATCCCAAACACACCGCCCGGGCAACGAAGGAGTGGCTTCGTAAGAAGCATTTCAAGGTCCTGGAGTGGCCTAGCCAGTCTCCAGATCTCAACCCCATAGAAAATCTCTGGAGGGAGTTGAAAGTCCGTGTTGCCCAGCGTCAGCCCCAAAACATCACTGCTCTAGAGGAGATCTGCATGGAGGAATGGGCCAAAATACCAGCAACAGTGTGTGAAAACCTTGTGAAGACTTACAGAAAACGTTTGACCTCTGTCATTGCCAACAAAGGCTATATAACAAAGTATTGAGATTAACTTTTGTTATTGACCAAATACTTATTTTCCACCATAATTTGCAAATAAATTCTTTAAAAATCAGACAATGTGATTTTCTGGATTTTTTTTCCTCATTTTGTCTCTCATAGTTGAGGTATACCTATGATGAAAATTACAGGCCTCTCTGATCTTTTTAAGTGGGAGAACTTACACAATTGGTGGCTGACTAAATACTTTTTTGCCCCACTGTACATACAAGCTTTAAATGCCATGTAAACCATGGTAATAAAAAATAGTATGTCCAATGAGGTATGTCCAAATAAAATTGCAATGCAAACCTCTCCTGTGTCGTGCATACGAGCCTGGGGAACAATGTACTTCTTCGAGACGGCAACATTTGCAAGCTGCCAGTTCTGCCTGGCGATGAGGTTTTTGGCCTTGGAGCCAGACCTGGGCTTGTTGACAGACAAGAGACATGGAACTCTTCAACATAGAATTATTCTCTTTTTTTGGCCCCAATTTATCTGCTCAGTTCTGATCACAGAGAACACAGAACACCAGGAAACACATAATGGTCTTACTTTTTTCTTCTTCTTGATAAGATCATCAGATTTCATTTCTTTATTCAAAAGTCAATCTTCAATCATCTTTTTTACTTATTCATTTACTGATCACTTCTATTGTTAACATGTATTAACATCACTATATATTATTTCTAAACAGTAAATCATTGTAGAAAGCTCATATAATACTTTTCTGTTAACACTTCTGTAACTGCACTTCCTCTTTTGTGTGTGCAGGTGTGAAATTGTGAAATTCTGCACGTGTGTTTGGAAATGTGTAAGCAGAAGGCAGGGGCCCCATCTCAGCTTTCCTTGACAAGTGTCAATCTCTTACTGTTTGAACTCAGCTCTTCACAATCGACGTCTAAGAGAAAAACCCTTGCAGCACAAGCGGTAGCAAAAACATGACTCCTGTTGAATATAGCTTTGGTAATTGGGTATTTGAGTCAACATCTTTGCTGAACATCACAAGGACTCAAGCAGCGGGAGTGTAGTGGATGTTAGGCTCATAATCATCAGAAGTACATTTTTCCCAGCCGCACTGGCTTCTGGACCACTAATCGATGGTGTCTGATTCTCTGACTCCTCATTTCCCCACTGATTTTAAGGGGAAAGTCCCTCCACCGCTGTCTGCAGGATCTAATTTAGCTGTCTTTACTCTATTCAATCTCAGTTCACATGTGAGAGCTCAGCAAAGTGGCTGCAGCTTGATGTTGGCACTGTCTTGAACTGAAGGTTTGCATAAAAACCCTGATGAAGTAAGAGCAGGAAATCTTCTTTGACTAAGTCTAAAAGCACTACAAGGGATTTCAAGTATATGTGGTGTTTCAGCTGATGAGGAATGTGGCTTGTTTTGCTAATTTCAATTTGTGTTTAAATTTTCCAAAAAAAGTAGATTAAAACAAACATTTTGATACAAATTTAAAGAATATTTTACAGTCCTAAACGCTGTAGTTGCTGTTTGGGGTCTCAAGTGCTGTTTAGGCTAGAGGTCAGACAGTGTGGTGACATCACTCAGGTGATGAGAGAGAAAGCATAGCTGCCATATTTGTCCTTTGGAGATTCACGCAATGAGACTGGCTAACATGACAGAGTGAATCAGACCTGACACAGTCCCCAATGTCAAGGGCAGAGGAATTTTTAAACCCATCACTTTTATGCTCTTTTCTGCTCCTGCTGTCTCCCACTCATCAGCTCAATGACCTGCAGTGAAATACATCAGGTCAGACTAACAGAAAGAGACAGTTTTGGGACATGGACAGTGTTTTTGCAGCACTCACAGATCTGCTCAGTCTATAACATATTCTCAGTAGTTAAATGACTGACAATACAAAAAAATATGCATCAGCATTTTAGTAGGCAGCAGCTACAGAATTAAACACCAGGTTTTCTTAATGTTTATAAAGATGGATAATCCACAGCTTTGATGGCATAACACACAGTTTCAAATAGCTACAAGTGTAAATGGTAAACAAGAACAGATGCTGCCTCCTGAGGTCTAAAGGTGCTGACACAGGAAGCAGAGTCATGCTGGTGTTAAGCTCTGGGGGATCACATCACCGTGCACTTGTAAGCCTGCCTGGGCAACATCAACACACTCACCATCTGGCCTCAGATGTTTCACGCTTCATTTTGATAATGGCAGCGTGCTTCACGAACATCAAAGCAACTCTCTAAGGACATAGGATTCAACTGATGGAACCAAAGGAAGGTCTGTTCAAGTCAAATCTCCATGTCATACTGAAAAAAAAACCAGTAATGCTTTATATTATAAAAACAGGATATACTGACTGTAAATATTATTATTGTGTTGGAAGTATTTTAAAACCCAATATTACTACAAAAAATCTAAGATATACAAAACCTCAATATGTACTTTTTCCTTTACAGGGTCGTCATGGTGGGGTTGTTAGTGCTTATCTCCAGGTGCCAGTGAGTGAGAGGTGGAGTACATCCTAGATAGGCTGCTAGTCTCTCACAGGGCCACATAAAGACAAACAACCTTTCAATAGATTCACACCTACGTCAGTTTAGAATCACCAAGTAACCTAATTTGCTTATTTCTGACCTACATATGCATCAGGACAACATGCAGATGCAATGAAGAGTCAAACTCTGCCTCTTCTTGTTGTAAGGTAACGAGTGTTAAACAACTTTGCTACTGGTGCAGCCTTCCAACAAGTACTGTACCTGAAAATGTCAGGTTTCAGGATTTTTGGTGGAAAACACTTTCCATTCATTCCTCTTGTTCCTCTATCCACTCTCATTTCTTTTCTTTCTTTTTATTTACCCCATGTCCTGTCTGGCAATAAAGCAATCAGTATTTTTGTTTGAGTGCATGGAAAAGCCTAAACAGGTTTACTCTCTCAAGCTGTGCATACAGCATTTATTACAATGTTCTGCTTAATATTCATATTTTATTGTACTTATTTGGATGGTATTTTAATTTATTATAAATATAACTGTTCAGGGGAAATGAGATGAAAGGAAGGAAGAAAGAAAAAAAAAGAAGAACGTAGAAGGGAAGAAGGTAGAAAACACTGAGAATCTGGTTCAACACCTGCAGGGAGAGAAAAACAAGAACAGAGACTAACATGCATATAAAAAACAAAATACTGATAATGTAATGTAAATAAAACCCACATGAATAACAACATAAACTGCTTAACACACAATATTTATAGTGGCAGCTGCAGCCTAAGTTAGTGTGTCTGTGAACACCTGTGTGCATGGACACGGTTGTGTCTAAGATTTTTCCATGAAATTATTTACCAGTTTGTGCAAAAAGACCTAAGCCCGGCCCCCCAGACCCTGAAGCAGACCACAGGGGAAACCCAGACCAAAGACATAAACAACTTGCCCTGGAGCAGGAAAGTCCCATAAGAACCACTACAGGGGCAACTGGGCCCCCACCCAGATAAGATTAGCAGTGACCCCCCAGTTACCACAGCACAGAGGGGCCCCCGGGGGGCTGCAGCATCAAGCCCGCAGACCCTGCCAGTAGCAATGCCCAGGTAGACCAGGATATCGATGGTTAGACTTGAGATCCAAGAGTACACCTTAGCAGGGACATGACCGAGCCAAGAAGGGCCCTGCCGCACCAAGCATCTGCCAGAATACACCCAGGAACCTAACCCTGAACTCTAAGAACCACCAACGCATCGGCTGCTGGTTCTGTGAGAAGAGACATGCAGTTAAAGTTAATAGCAGCAATAACTGTAAATATAAACATGGAGAGTAAAGAGAGCAGTATGAAGACATGTGGACAGTGTGTCCTCCAACAGTCTAAACTTACAGTAGCACAACAGGGATAGCTCAGGATAACACTTATAACCCTGTATATGACTGAAAAAAAAAATAAATGTTTAAGCCTTGTGCCAAAGTAGAACGGTGTCTTCCTCATATATGAAAACTGAAAGTCAGTTCTATTAGAGAAGAGCCGGAAAACTGAAAACTCCCATTCTGCTTTTAGAAACTCTCGGACCCAGAAGCAAAACTGGAGTCCGAGTGTGAATAGCTCTGTTAGAAAAATATGTAATTTAAGATATTTAATATAAGATGAGGTTTAAGGGTTTTATATATTAAAAACAGAATTGGCAATTTTAAATTGGATTAAATTGGAAGTGACTGGAAAAACTTGAACAATGTGATCTCTCCTTCTAACTTCTAATCAGAACTGTCAAGTGCAGCTGAAAACTTCCAGTGGATATACAGTCATGGACAAAATATTTGAAAATGTCACATAATTGATTTTCACAAGGCTTGCTGTTTCAGTTTTTATGATATTAATTTGCATAAACTTCTGAATGTTATGAAGATCGGATGAATTGCAAAGTCCTTTAAGGACAACTTGATAACAAGTCGCTCGTGGAACAAAATATTGTTCTCTCATCCATATGACATTTAATTATGGTAATTTTCTTACCCCTGTGAAATATCTCAGTATAGTCTCAGTAAATGTGGTAAAAGTTCAGATTCTCATGTATTCTTTATGGTGACACCATGTTACTCTGGTGATGAACCAGATATTTCATGCCCATCTGTAAGCTAACATTTTGGTTTATTATACATTGTCTTATAGTTTAGAGGCCACTTTGGGCTTCCTGAGGACTGAACCATTAAAACATGAATGATAATTGATTGTTTTCATATGTTGTTGCACATTGCATGAAAATCATGTTTTTCTTATTTCTTTTTTTCCCACCAGTTCTTTAGTTTATCCTTTAGCTCTGTGTGTCACATGATTGTGGTAAAGTTGTACAAAAAACTATTTATAAGCTCTGTATTTCCTTTTTTGTGATTGATGCCATAAAGAAATTTTGAAATGTATTAGAGAAACCACCATTTACCAGAACTGAAAAATATTATCTTGACTTCCTATTACAATGGTTTATATTTTTAAAAGGATTTTTGAGTTGAACAGCACAACAGTGGGGAAAACTGGGTTTTGTCCTAACACAGGTACAGGCTCCGGGCTGTCAGTCGGAACCCTCTATTCATCACCATCAAGGCTCTTTTACTGTGGGTGGCAGCCAAAATGTTCACCTGTCACTCAAAGCCAAATGTTCTTAACCACAGCAACCTTCACTCCTCAGAATTAATATTTGGTTTTATAGTATGTACAACTGGAACAGCTGCTGGTTTTGACTCAGAAAATAATCATATTTTTCCTCTTTTCTAAACAAGTTTATTATTTTCAAGGTTTCTTGTAATTTTTACAGTTTTTTTAAATTATTATTTTTCAGTACTGATTGAAACGATCAGGAAGTTCTAGAATAACAGCTGTTACAAGAATTTTTTACTTCGTGTTTTCTCTGTTTTTTTTTAGTCAGTATAAGAACTGAATGAGACAGTGTATCCAAACTTTTGATGGTTACTGTATATCTACTCTGTTCATGGTAAAACTTTTAGTTGTGACATTAGGAACACAGCCTCTCATTATGAATCTGAATCTTCTCTGGCACATATTTAACATTCCATGACAAGGTTGACCATATGGGTCAGATATACTGAACATGTTTCATCAGTCCTTTCTGGAGCAGCAATATCTTATAAAAATGCTTTAGGATCTGGGTGATAGCTTCTTGCATGACAGGGTCTTTAAGACCTCAGGAAAAGATATGTCTCAATTGTCCAGCATCCTCTCTGCATCTGTGTGTGGACATCATTCTGTCACTACACAAGATAAGCCATTTGATTTTCAGGCCTAGAAAAAATATGTTGATTTTTCCAACGGATTCTGTGGCAATAAAAACACACAAACATATAATCAATATGAAAACCAAAAAAATTTGCAATAGGTTTCTCTCCTGTGTTCCTATTTCGTCTTAGCTAGATCTTTGTTGTGTTTCTGTGTTAGACTTTAGACGTGAACTGATTTCAATCTGAGCAGGGAATCTGTGTTTAACCCAACAGTTTGTCTTCTGGGCATGTCAATATTACCACAAGCTCAAAGACACATTGGCAGATTTCTTATATCAGTGAGACAAAAAGTTCAAGGTTTTAACTCAAAACATATTAAAGTCAGAATGAGAGAAATTAATTAGATCTGCCAAAACACTGATTACATCTAAAAAATAATTTTGAATTAGGAACTAACAGCTGACAGGTATAGATATTGTAAAACACTCTCAGTATGTCACTTAACTTTGATCTGGACAACAAAAAATGCACCTAAATAATATCGTTTTGTTGTTTGGACCACATTTTAATGGTGGAGAATTGTCAAGTCAGTATCATTAAACTATAGAAGGATTTTCAGGTGCACAGAAGCAAAAAGAAGTTTTAAAATAGCTTTAACATCTCCAAGCCATAGTTCATGTACCCTCCATTTAGTCCCAATCATAGGTACTTTTTGAGAGTTAATATCATGTTTTACTTGGTTATAATAACAAGGGGTTGAAGAACTTTGAGCAACAGATGACTGTGGTTGTACAACTTTAATTAACAATTTTAAATGCTGACAAATTTGGTACAAGGAACAAACCAGATCTTTTCATCCATAACTTCACTTTTAGGTTATGCATGGAAAAAGTTACGAGTAAGTAAAAAGAAGGCAAGTGAAAAACAGTAAGACCTAGATTTCAGTATTTGTAATTATTTTTTTTCATTAGTTGGTGGTTTCTGTCTTGACCAAAGAGGGAAAATGAAAAGCTAATTGTGGAACAATTTGATCTTGTGTCTTATATAATAAAATGCAGCCTAAGTAGAGCACAAGCCAGTGTCTTCCTTGTGCTGGTCCCAAGTCCGGATGAATGCAGAGGGTTGTGTCAGGAAGGGCATCCAAGCCCTAACTTCCCCCCTAACTTCCAAATCCTTTTTTAAATTCCTTATGATGATGGAAACTAACTCCAGCCCCCACTTTAGCCTGGTGTTTATGTATTCTACAGTTATTCCAGATGTTAGAAATGATTGAGAGTCAGTGTTCTGAGAAATCGCTTGCAGCACAGTTATGTGGGGAGCTTTCATCAATGACACACATCATTACAGTTTCAGTTTGCTACTGTGTCGACGGCGAGGGTTGATGCTGTCAACTTTAAAGACAAAAAAAATGCAGAAGTAAATAATAATGATGGATACAGCTATTTCACGCTGGCCCTTCCCTGCTGTCAACAATTTTCAGAGTCTAGTTGCTATTCATCACTGTTAGATGCTGAAACTGACTTTTGTAGGCAGTTCTTTAAAGGGATAGCAGCTCCTTTTGACCACATCAGATGAAACAAGAGACGATCTAATGGTGTGTTGTGATCATCTGTCTTTAATGCAAAGATTTAAGACCAAAGAAATGATCATTTTACCCCAAAGAACAAATAACCCACATATTTTTCCATAATAAATGGGCATTGGATGCTAAAAGTGGTACAAATGTGTAATCTGTAGCAGAGTGAGCATTAAGATGAAGAATCTAAAATGAAAGAATCCCTTCAAAAAGAAGTTGTCTTAATTTTTACCAAATAATTGTATTTACAACAGCAACAGCTCAGTAGATATACCAAACAATTTGATGAGGTGAAAGACTTTCAGGTGTGACTGCTGTATCAACTAAGAGACCGCGCCTGAAGGCAGGAACATTAGTACTGCAGTTCTTATGCCCAGACTCGCCTGTAGGGGAGGAAAATACAGAAGAAAAAGAAATAAGACAAACAAAAAGCTCTTTTTGTGAGTTTTACTTAACAGAACAGGACATGCTGAATGAACAATGTGGGTCCTATTTCTATTAGAATCCTGGTTTTAAGGGAATATTACTTTATATTTATTTATATATTCACAAATATTAAATTTTATAGATTTATGCAGTTTTATACAGTATCTATCTTTTATTAAGTTAGTCAATTACTGAATATGTTTCAGACAGTTGAGTCATAGTTCACATATAAACTGACTTGTTAAGTGAGTCATCTTTTTCAGGTTCTGTTAAACATGGTATATTTTTAATTTGAGCAGCTGCATCTAGTTGATTTATTTTACTTTTTATTTATTTGTTTTAGCTTTACATAACACACAGTTACCAGTGCAATTTCAAGTGGTAACAAATGTAAGTTTTTTTATGAGTGAGTGAATGAGTGAATCTATTTATAAATGAATCAATGAATGAATTTAGGGGGTTTGTTTTGTAGTGACCAGTCACAAGGCTTTGTTTCCTATTGTTGCAGTCATTGTGTTGCTGGCTAAGCTTGACAATACAGTGGGGCAAAAAAGTATTTAGTCAGCCACCAATTGTGTAAGTTCTCCCACTTAAAAAGATCAGAGAGGCCTGTAATTTTCATCATAGGTATACCTCAACTATGAGAGACAAAATGAGGAAAAAAAATCCAGAAAATCACATTGTCTGATTTTTAAAGAATTTATTTGCAAATTATGGTGGAAAATAAGTATTTGGTCACCTACAAACAAGTAAGATTTCTGGCTTTCACAGTGTCAAACTCCTGTCTTTCAATGTTGCTTTCCTGCAGGTTTGAGAGGTTCCTCTGCTTCATCACACCTGGTCTGGATGAGCAGGTCATTAACAGGTCTCTGCAGAACATGTTGACATGATGAGGAGGTAATTAAAATGTTCAATCAGGTGTGCTGGAGCTGAAAAACATCTAAAACATGCAGGATAGCAGCCCTCAAGGACTTGAGATGGACACTCCAGCTTTAGATGGTTTAAAAGCAACTTGCATGTTGAATAATAAACTTGATATGTTGATGACAGGAAAAAGAAAAAAAATCTGAGCTGCTCTGGTCATCAGTTTCTGGTGGATTTGAAGATAAAGTTTTTTCCTGCTTCTTAATTAGTTCCTATGTTAATGTTTTAAGTTTATCAGCCTCCTTTAATATCGTCATGGCTTCTCTGATTATTCTGTTTGTTTTTATTGCCTTTTTGTTACAACGTGTATAAAAATAGACGCATTATTAAAGTGCATCTTGCAACTTTGCATGTTTGTAGAAAGAAACACTTATAAAACCATCCAATTTAAAAACAATGTAGAACTTTTTCATTTTAAACATTTTACCGAGTTCACTCAAAAACAAGGTTCAACGATAAAATACATGAAGTGATGTCGGTGTGTGTTGGATTAGGGGCCAAACACATGGGAGACAAAAAACGACAGCAATTAGCTTAACTCATCGCAGCCGCTCTGAAAACCTGACACACGGGAGGCGGTATGCAGCAGCGACCAGCGACACAAGCCAGTGTTGTGTTCAGTTCCAGTGCGAATAGTGAGTGTTCTGTGGTTTTGATTGGCGGAGAGATTGGAGGGATTTTTTGGGTATCAAATAATAATGTCTTTATTTCAGACCCAGGGGGATCCATATTACAAAAGTCACGGTACAAAAATACAGTAAAAGGCAGGCAGTAGCAGAGCCTGTAGCAATGTATACAGATACAAAACATATGTACATGCTCACACATAATCGTACCCACACATACACATCATCCACTGCATGTTCAGTGTCTAAAATACAGACAATTTTGCCAATGATTCCACAGCATTGATAAAACTCTGACAGAACTGCGTACAGTGTTAGCTAAACAATCAATTAGACCATTCACTGACCCTGTAATCCCACACATGAATCTATATATCATCTTACGTAGGACAGCAGAGCAGGTAGGCACTCCAATAGTGATAAAGCAGTTCAGGGGTGAAAAAAAGCTAGAAGATATTACAGGAGTAAGGTGAAATCTTTGTGATACAGAAGATGAAAAAGACGTAAATTGCTTCAATTCAACTTAAAATTTATATTTCCTGGAGATGACCGAGTATCATGTCAGCTCACTGGTCAGTCAGTCGTCTGAGCGACAGCAATGAAAAGCTGAAATTTTCTCAACTTTCTGGGATTGCCTCGCAGGCCTACGTGTGCACGATATATGCATGAGCACGAAATTTCACATGCACATTTTTCACATTTTGCTTAGCAGAAGGGAGACGCAATTATCACTTTGTTGTGCATGTCTCATTGAAAATCTATGGAGGAGAGGTGATGTCAACTCCCATGTGTCTAGCCCCTTACTTGTGCATGAACTCTGTTCTGATTACCTGGTTAACCACTCTGCTTTGTCCCACATTAGGGACCTCACTACCCGCAACATTGTTTACCTGCCACCACTAACCACTTACCCCCTAGCTCAGGTTTATGTCTCCTTTCTGGATCCAAATATTCCCCTCCTCCACCAGAACCCGGTCCCATACCTACCTGCTGTTACCCCAATCTCCTGGATCTTGTTACAGTCCTTTGTCTTCTCTGGTGGTCATCCTCCTTCTCACCATGCTCGTCTTCCAAGGTAACCGTGTCAGTCGTTAATTCCACATTCCTGTTTTATGCAACTGCATCTAGCCTGTCCTGGCTGTGTAGCAGAAGCCCTGGTGCCAGATCTTGTTCACTTGCACACTTCATAAAAAGTGTTATACTTCCAATCTGTGCTTGTTATGGTGCATTCGAGGTCCAAAAAGTGACAAACAGTACAAGTACTCATATCAATCAATATTATATTTGTGCCCACTGGGTAATTTTCCATGTAAATCTGGATGCACAGACTTCCAGTAATAAGGCCTCAAATATGCATATTTACAGAGTCTTTTTGCACCATTTCGAGAAATAGCAGATGCTCCAATGCGCAGTTACTGAAAGGGATAAAAAATTACGAGGCCTATGGGAGATATAAACAAAGCCATTACTATGGCAGAAACCATGGCAGAAAATGCTGAATCAGATCAAGAATTTGTCGTTTCTGAGGGTTTGTCTCTTTTAAAGGAGTCCTAACCTGGAATTTTTACTTTTCCACATGAAAATTTTTATATTATGGTTTCCTAATGACTTTACACTGGCTAGAAAGCTGATTTTTAAAAGTGGAGCATTTGTTCACCCCTGGCTTCTTCAACCAGCCCACGTGCGTTTGCACTCATACACAAGATCTTATACATGTCATATATGGACATTGCAGACCAATTCTGCTGCAAACCCGCCCTGCCCCTCTCCCCCTCTTATTCAGTTGAGCGCCGCCATTACTGAATCTGTGTTTGGAGTACAGAAAATGAAGAAACGAGGAGCACATGTGAGTTGCTCTGTTGCAGACTGCCAAAGTCAACAAGCAAATGTTTTTGGTCTCCCAACATCAGACCAAGCTACAAGGGACATGTGGATTAAAGTCATTTTGATGACGATGTTCCTGCAACTCTCCCCACTGGTCTATGTGTCTGTGGTAAACATTTTAAACCAGACTGCTTTGCAAATTTGGGACAAGATCAGGTGAAGATGACATTGTCGCCACCCAGCATTAGCCAATAGCATTCTACATCCCCATAGTACACCTGTCAATCAACCAAGCAAGCGTGTACACGACTCCAGAAGAACTATGGCCAGCTGGCGTTGTTTATAAGGCTGGGAAGACAAATGAAACCGAAACAATTAAAATAAATAAATGAGCATATCAATTGTATAAATGTAACTTACCCATGAAGTGTCCATCGTAACAAAGGTGACACTCGTGCACGTATTACAGCTGACTTTTTTGTTATCATTGTAATTGTATCACGGAAACAGAGGGGCGGGACTTAAAGGCACAAAACATCTTTTTTGTCTCAGTAGCTCCCTCTGAGAAAAAACTCTGAACTGCTGCTTTAATAGCTTACTTGTTCTTTATTTACTAAGATTTCTCCACACAACAAATGTATTCTAGCGCTTCAACGACCTAAAGTACACGTTTGCAATTTTTGTCATTTTTATTTTTAAATCTGTTGGGGGCGGGGCATCCTGGTGAGCACCTGGTGGCTCTGCCTGCACTGATGGGACCCTGCCAGGCTCAGCCTGAAGAGGCAACGTTGGTCCCCCTGACTATTGTTTGTGCTCATGCACCAAACGGTACTTCAGACAACCCACCCTTTCTAGGGTCCTTGGAGGGAGTGCTGGAGAGTGCTACCCCTGGGTACTCCGTCATTCTACTGGGGGACTTCAATGCTCACATGGACAATGACAGCGAGACCTGGAGAGGTGTGATTGGGAAGAACCCACCATCAGAACTTGAGCGGCAGTTTGCTGTTGGGCTTCTGTATTCATCATGGTTTGTCCGTAACAAACACCATGTTCTGTGCACTTGGCACCAAGAGACCTTAGGTCACAGTTTGATGATCGACTATGTTGTTGTTTTGTCAGATCATGTCTTGGACACTTAGGCGAAGAGAGAAGCGGAAGGAGCTTCAACTCACACCTCCGGGAGAACTTACAATATGTCCGGGAAGAGGTGGAGGACAATGACTCTGAGCGGACCACGTTTCGTGCCTCCATTGTTGAGGCTTCTGACCATAGGAGTCAGTTGAGGTGGCTCAGGCATCTGATCAGGATGCCTCCCAGACGTCTCTGGGAGGAGACCCAAGGAAGACCCAGGACAGGCCGCAGGAAGCATGGATGGATGGATGGATGGATGGATGGATGGATGGATGGAGGGAGAGAGGGATGCATAGAATGGGGATCTTCTCTACTGGTACATTGTGGTTTGCCAAAGCTATTAGCTCCAGTATTATCGTGTGACTCTGCAAACAGGTGCAGCTGCACACGACCGCACTACTGTTTCAAGCCGATGGTTTAAGTGGCATAGAATGAGGCTGTCCCTTTGTGGCATATTGTTGTTGATCACAATAAAAGCTATATTTGGATTAGTTCCGGTAATATCTGTGACTTAGCCTTATCATGCGTGGCTGCGCGCGCGACAGCTCCATATTATTGTCCGCATTGATAATTCCTGCTGAGATGTGTTGTCCAAGGTATAAATAAAAGTATCCCAGCATGAAGAGAAAATCATTCAGTAATGTGCTAAAAACATGTTTTCACACAGTCACAAAACCCTAAAATGAACTCTGATAACGGCCATATAAACTTCCTGTTCAAACTCACTCACCACTGAACGGAGGTGTGGCAGAGACCGAGTGCTTTTATATTCCCTAGTGGCAGAATCCTGACATCACAACTAGAGAAAATAAGGTCTCAGCCAATAGCAATGCCTGGTTCAAATTTAAGTGCAGTGTAATGTTTTAACGGTTTTTGGTATAAAATGAATAGTTGTATAAACATGTGCAAAAATACCAAAAACAAGGCCCAAAAATGTAAGCAGGACTCTTAAACACTCATTTATAGAGTAGTTTACCAGCAAATAAAAGTTGATTTTGGGGTAAGTTGCAATTTCACTTCATTATAACAATCTATGACCCATGTGTTGCTTTAGAGGAACAAATACTGCAGAACAGTTAACAAAACTGACAGAGAAGAAGCAGTCAGAGTTAGTTGCCTGTCTGTAGCATTGCTCATTTTCATTTTAATAATGAGTTTTATTAACTTTTAATTACTAGGTTTTCATCTTTTGGCCTAAAGTCATAACTCATACGTCGTAACTTGCTATGAAACTGTCAGAGAATTAACACATTTGGGAGAAGTCAATTGGTCTTTTGCTGTGTGTAAAACATCAGCTACATCTTTTAAAAAAGCACAGACATATCAGTCTTTATTTAAAACAGAGACACTAGTGACATAGCCACCAGCTGTGACATGCTCTGTACTCATAAATACACTACATCACAGCAGACAAATAATCACATTTATTTGGACTTAGTGGCTGCAGAATTAATTAGAGGCTAAGTGTGGTTGTGCTAGTGGTTGAAATTTGAACTATTTTCTCCCTCCCAGTCCAGACTTTAACTAAGGTATTCTCATGATAAGTAGCTTCTCAAGTAAAGCCCCCTTTATGTGGTATTGTGGTTCATGTAGCCGATCCCCTGCCCCCCATTTCTGTGACAACTTTGATGGCCAATTATATTTAATTAATAGTTTGAGCCAAGAATAAATACATTTCTGAATTGACTAATCTTCCTTTTCAAGTAGACTGTGAAGAAACGTTTGAGAAAGAGAACCTGTGTCATGCTGTAGAGATCCCTGAGAACCCCACAACTTCCTCTGCAAGCTGCTAACGTATGGGATGTACTAAAAAATAATAGTTCTGGTTTTCTTAAATTTGCTGGATTTTTCAGAAGGATTTGCAGACAAGATTTTGGAACCAGTGTCATGTGTTCATCAGTGCCCTTCTAATTATTCTATCATTCTGGGGTTTAGCACACGACAGGGCCTACAGTTCAGTATTTACCCCAAAACTACATGTGTGGTTTCAATAGTTTACAAATTCTTGGGCTGGAGGTTTGGTGCTTCCATCAATCTGGTTAACCCCTGGATATGTTGTAGAGACAATCCAGACATAGCTGGATAAACTGTACTAACACAAACAAATTAGTTGCAAGTCAAGTGCAACTGACAAATCATCGTGTTTTAAGTCTTAATGGCCACTTATTTGGTGCACTGGGTGGCAAATCTTTATTCTATTCAATGCATTAATTTTTGTGAAAGGTTTTACTGGCAGGCCATCTCATCAACAGCACAAGTTAAAGACTCCCTTCACTCTCAGAAATAGAGGTACGAGACAAGAACATTTGAACAGTTGAAATGGTATGAATTTGTACTTTATATCAATTTGAAACCTCAGAGGAGCATTTCTGGGCTTTGAAAGGCCAATATTGTACTTTTGAGGGAACATTTTAAAACAATTTACCTATAGGTACAAATATATTCTTGTCTTGTACCTCTATTTCTGAGAGTGTTGGTTTAAAATAGTCCTTCAAGTGGAAAAAAATAAGTGCTGGTAATCCTCTTAATGTCATACAAGTATGGAACAGAAACATGGATGATATTTTTCATGTGAATGATCTATAGATCTCCAAATCAATAGTTTTATTGAATAGTAACTACAAAAAAGCCAGTTCTAAATCAAACCCACATGAGCCAAATCCACAGTGTAATGGAGCCACTTTATTAACTTCAAGCCTCATGGTATTATCACGGACATGAAAAAAAAAAAAAAAATAACAAAATATAAGAATATTATTCAATCAGTTTCAAAGGAGAGGGGAGGATGGGGCAAAGAGAATTAAGAGATTTCATCAGATTAGCCCAGTGTACGTCATGAAAATCAACAATTGGCTGCTGTTTTTCTGGTTAATCATGACTACCACCCCACTAGGCACTGTTCGGTACACTAGATGGGCTGGACTTAAAACAAGAAGAGAGAACATCTGACGTTGCCATGCGCAGCAGAGCAGGAAACAGTATACCTTCCTCTCATAGGCTAGTTTGGTAGCCAATCTGAGTCCAGCAAATTCAAATAATGAATATGAACGAGCTGCTGGCGAAGCCTGACGGAACCAGACAAATTTTAATGCAGACAGATTGAAAGGTCTGTTAATCAGTGTTTCCCAACGTTTTTTATAAAATGTTTCATATTACTGGTTAATACTTAAGAAATAACCACAAAGTCCTGAAATTTGTATGAAATGGCCTCTTTAAAATTTTTATGGCCTCTTTAAAATTTTAAGCTACAATTTTGAAACTTGTCTAAGTGGATACTCACCAAAAAACACGTTCATCTTCATATTAGAAACTCTCGACCCGCCGATGGCTTTACAATAGACTAAATAACCTCCGTAATTCGGGTCTCAGCCGGAAGTGGTGTTCTGGTGATTTATGCTGCCCTGATGAAAAATGCTGCCATAGTACGAAATGACAACTTATTTCATAATGAAATGCCATTAGAAGTTTATAAAGTATTCTTGTTAATGGTGAGTGTGTCCTGTTAATTATTTAAGCGTATTTTTATGATCCTTTCCAGATATATTCTATTTAAAAACCCTCTGGGTTCTTGGCGGCCATTGTTGGGTCCTTGTCCTGTGGGTGTGTCCAAACATTTGCCTGTCGCTCTGACAATGCAAAGAAAAAAAAAACATATTTAGAATTCCTGTCCTGTCCAATTTATTTGATAGGTAAAATATATTTATGGAAAAATATAGAAACAAAAATAAATCTGTTTATTGAAGTCAAGACTGTGGAGCACATCTCAACAGGAAGCATATTTCTGCAGAACACCGGTTCGAGCAACGGCTGTCTGAGACAAGGCTGCGGAAAGGCTATTCAGTACTGCTTTAACTTTTTTGGTCATTAGCCATTGAGACTNACAATGACTCTGAGCGGACCACGTTTTGTGCCTCCATTGTTGAGGCTTCTGACCATAGGAGTCAGTTGAGGTGGCTCAGGCATCTGATCAGGATGCCTCCCAGACGTCTCTGGGAGGAGACCCAAGGAAGACCCAGGACAGGCCGCAGGAAGCATGGATGGATGGATGGATGGATGGATGGATGGATGGATGGATGGATGGATGGATGGATGGATGGATGGAGGGAGAGAGGGATGCATAGAATGGGGATCTTCTCTACTGGTACATTGTGGTTTGCCAAAGCTATTAGCTCCAGTATTATCGTGTGACTCTGCAAACAGGTGCAGCTGCACACGACCGCACTACTGTTTCAAGCCGATGGTTTAAGTGGCATAGAATGAGGCTGTCCCTTTGTGGCATATTGTTGTTGATCACAATAAAAGCTATATTTGGATTAGTTCCGGTAATATCTGTGACTTAGCCTTATCATGCGTGGCTGCGCGCGCGACAGCTCCATATTATTGTCCGCATTGATAATTCCTGCTGAGATGTGTTGTCCAAGGTATAAATAAAAGTATCCCAGCATGAAGAGAAAATCATTCAGTAATGTGCTAAAAACATGTTTTCACACAGTCACAAAACCCTAAAATGAACTCTGATAACGGCCATATAAACTTCCTGTTCAAACTCACTCACCACTGAGCGGAGGTGTGGCAGAGACCGAGTGCTTTAATATTCCCTAGTGGCAGAATCCTGACATCACAACTAGAGAAAATAAGGTCTCAGCCAATAGCAATGCCTGGTTCAAATTTAAGTGCAGTGTAATGTTTTAACGGTTTTTGGTATAAAATGAATAGTTGTATAAACATGTGCAAAAATACCAAAAACAAGGCCCAAAAATGTAAGCAGGACTCTTAAACACTCATTTATAGAGTAGTGGTTAATACTTAAGAAATAACCACAAAGTCCTGAAATTTGTATGAAATGGCCTCTTTAAAATTTTTATGGCCTCTTTAAAATTTTAAGCTACAATTTTGAAACTTGTCTAAGTGGATACTCAACAAAAAACACGTTCATCTTCATATTAGAAACTCTCGACCCGCCGATGGCTTTACAATAGACTAAATAACCTCCGTAATTCGGGTCTCAGCCGGAAGTGGTGTTCTGGTGATTTATGCTGCCCTGATGAAAAATGCTGCCATAGTACGAAATGACAACTTATTTCATAATGAAATGCCATTAGAAGTTTATAAAGTATTCTTGTTAATGGTGAGTGTGTCCTGTTAATTATTTAAGCGTATTTTTATGATCCTTTCCAGATATATTCTATTTAAAAACCCTCTGGGTTCTTGGCGGCCATTGTTGGGTCCTTGTCCTGTGGGTGTGTCCAAACATTTGCCTGTCGCTCTGACAATGCAAAGAAAAAAAAAACATATTTAGAATTCCTGTCCTGTCCAATTTATTTGATAGGTAAAATATATTTATGGAAAAATATAGAAACAAAAATAAATCTGTTTATTGAAGTCAAGACTGTGGAGCACATCTCAACAGGAAGCATATTTCTGCAGAACACCGGTTCGAGCAACGGCTGTCTGAGACAAGGCTGCGGAAAGGCTATTCAGTACTGCTTTAACTTTTTTGGTCATTAGCCATTGAGACTGATTTTCAAAGTTACCAGCCAATCAGAATTTCCACTGGCCAGTTTTTACTCAGGAAAATAAACCAGATTATAAGTGCAACTGAATACATTTAATCACACAATTTCATCATATACATTTGAACATGTAAAAAGTATAATGAATGTAATGAAATGTTAGGGCCATTGGTAGATAACAATGGCAATAAGCATGCTACTACAGTCAGAAGAAATGGTTCTTTATTGAGCTGTGAGGGTGTGAATGAGACCAGACAGAATTGGATTTGAATAAACATATATTGAATTTTAAGTTAGGGCATGGATATTGGTCAACTCAAAATAAATAGCAAACGAGTATATTCAAAAATAAATAACAATCAGAACACCCTGGGTGGGCCCCATCTGTTAGCCATAGGTTAATTTGTGCTGTAAGTTGTTCATGGATAACATAACTTTAGCATAACTAAAGGAATAACTCCGGATAACCACAGCTAATCCTAACTATATGACTGAGTAAAAAGGAAAGTTTTAAGATTATTGTTAAAAGTAGATAGGGTGTCTGCCTCACGAATTAAAATTGGAAGGCTTGTATCAAATGGAATGACATAGGAGCCTGATAACTGATAGCTTCGCTTCCCCTTCTGCTTTTAGAAAGCCTTGGGACTGGTAGGGGTGGCAGGGCTCCTCAGAAATGAGGATGGGCTAAATGCAGAGACCAAATTTCCCTAAGAATAATCAATGAAATATATATCATTATTATGTATTATTATTATTTAGATTATAGATTATTATAGTGTGTGGTGGTCATAACCTAGCAGGGATGGAGATCGCCCCTCATTCAGAAGACGGGGGTTTGATCCTCAGTGCCAGCAGCCGTCAAAGTATCCTTGGGCAAGATACTGAACCTGCAACTGCCCCAGGGCGGCTTTAGTCTAATCAGGAAGGAGGTCATCCTCCAATCAGAAGACTGGGGTTTGATTTCAAGTCCTCTTAGAGGCTGCGTGTTGAAGAATCCTTGGGCAAGATACTGAACCCCGCAATTGCCCCCGGGCGTTGTACAAAATGCTGCTCATAACTGCTTTGTTAGATGATGAACCAGAAACAATAGTAACAATGGTATGGATTTTTTGGTATGGCTTGGTGTACTCTTAATCTCTGTAATGTGTTATACTGGTTATTTTTCTGGGAGATTGCTGTAGCAAGCCTTTGGATCTTCCAATTATAGGGTATTGGTGTTGTTTAATACCTCTTTCTCTTATTTATTTCCAGTATTGTTAGTCTCCGCTTTGGGTGGTTCTGTTTGTGTTATTTACATGTCTTATAATAATATATGGAAATGTTTTTTTATTACACTGCCACACCTTGGTTGTTTTCTTGACCACTGTGTCTCCAGTGTCTATCATTGGGTGCATTCACACCAGCCCTGTTTAGTCCGCTTGAATCGAACTCTAGTTTGTCTGCACAGAAAGTCAGGTTCATTTGAAGAGGTGTGAATGGGCAATCGAACTCTGATTCAAACCAAACAATCTAACTCCAGTCCACCTAAAAATGTGGGTCTCAGTTCAATTGAAATGAACTCTGGAGTGGTTCGATTGCATGTGTGAATGCAACCGGACTAAGACCGCACTAAAAGCAGGAAGTGGACTATATTGTGCAGCCGTCTCACCCGTCTCGTGCAGTCTTCAGCCTCGTTATCTGCTCATCTTGAGCCCGTTGCTGCAGAATATTGATCTGGTACATTCTCCAAACAAAAAAAAGATCAATCCCAAAACCACCAGAATCTGCAGCTACTTCATGCGTGTTTATGTTTCACTGTCCCACAGCAGCATCAGGAAGTGCAGTAACAACAACAAAAAAGTAGTACAGAAACTCTACAGCACCACCACAGGTGGGAGTGTAACATGCTGCTAAGACTATTTGGTCCATTTAATATAGTGCAGTGTGAATCCAAACTGCACCAAGTGAAAACAGCAGCAATGTTGCAATTTTGGTCCCCAATCGAACCGAGTCCACCGTACTATCAGGTGTGAATACAGCCTAAATGTATGTAGCCAGAGCTGCCTCATTGTTTGGCAGTCTCTAGAACCTCAGGTAAGTTGTAATTTTTCCTTAAATCTTGGATTCAGGTGCCCAAGCCAAGACAACCTTCAGTGACTGAATGAGCAACACGTGGGTGTGTATAGATTTATTTTATTTTCTTTAGACCAACAATGTTTTAATGCTGCCAAAGAAAAAGGTTTTAGTGCTTGAGCTGATTGTTCATATCTCTCTACACCCTACTTCACATGCCTGAGAGGCAAATACCTTGACTCGATTTGGACCAGAGGAGTCTTCACCTGCCAGCAGTGCTGCTTTACCTGGCCAGATCAGATGGGGAATAGAGATAGCGCCTCTGCTTATATTCCTTTGAGCCGTTCGAAAACAAACACACCTCAGCCCCACAGCTGAAGACAGCCTTCTTGTAAACAATATTCAAGAGAGAAAGAAAAATTTAAAAAAAAAAACTAAATAACTTTTGTTTGAATATTAAACATGACTGGTAAACCTCTAAGGACTGTAATGCAGGATAGAGCATCACAAAAACAACAGTTTGTGGGCCAGTCTCAGAAACAACAAGCCATTGATTTATTTAATTTTAAAAATATTATGTAAGAAAATATGTTAATTCTTTAAGACTACTTGGTATTCCAGTTTCTAACCTACTTTTCATACACAAATGAGAAGAGCTTGAATTACATCTGCATTTAGTCGAAGAATTTGAACAAATTAACTATAAAGCCATTGATTTTAAATTTTAGGTCAGTTTATTCATATAATGTAATTTTACAATGGAGATAATATAAAAGTACTTTACAAAAACAAGTCCAGTTCATATTAATAGAGGTCCAGCTTCAATCCATATATTTAGTCAGTACAATCTAACTGTAATATGATCAGATAAAGTATAGTATAAGATGCTAATTAGGAAAAGGCTGTCAATCCAAAGAAACCAGCAGATTGCACTGAATCTTCACTTGATCGCTATGTTTCTCTTCCTGTGTTAATGACTGGTTCAAATTTAACAGCAAAAATAATTGTCAATATATATGGTAAGTAAAGAATGCAAAGACTGCAGAGTAGAAAACTGGGGTCAGTATGTGTTCCCTCACCCCTCCTTTCCACTGAACGCCCCACCGGGAGCGCTTCACTTGCATATTACTCGCGTAAATTCAGCTGGTCCCAGTAGATGTGATTCTATCAGTACACACAACAAAAAGCCCGGAGAAAGACAACAACATGCATCCAGAAGGTATGTGGCTTATTTTCACACCACCTACGGACTTCAAATCCGTCACAGGTACTGTATTTTTTGTAGTCTCAAAATCTGCACGTGTCTTTTTATTTTGAAACTTCCAGGTATTTTACGTTTCATGAACACCGGATTTCCTATCTTGTTGTCACCAAACTGCTGAACTTGATGTGTTTTAGAAGCATATTGCATAAAAAATAGGACTGCAACATAATGCCCAAGACATTATGTTTCTGAGACGTTTCTCATACGCGCTGCTGCACGCCCAGTGGAAATGGTCTCATTGACTTCAATGGTGGCTACTAGCCGCGCATTACGTACCACTAATGTTGCATGCTCAGTGGAAAGGAGGGGTTAGTCTAGGCCTACAGCAGCATAACTAAAGGGATAGCACTGAATGTAACCCTAATCATAAGATTTATTATAAAGGAACGTTTTATAAATTAACACATTGATTTGGTTGAGGGGTTTGAGCACCTCAATGATCCAGAGAGTTGTGTGTTTTGGGAGATCAGCCCCTGTTATGGTGACCCTTGGCAAATTGAGCTCAAGGGACTACAAGTGATTCACAAACTTTGAGGAAGGTTAACCACATATACGTAAACAACATAGTTGATACTTTTCCACTGAAGAAACAGAAACTCACTAAGGCCACTTAAAATAATGTGAAACTGACAAGAGTAACTAAAAAATAATAATAATTAAGAATTTACTGAAAATCAGACATTGTTTTTGAATTGGGGTTCAACAGAAGACAAAAAACAGAGATAATAGAAATGGGCTTGGACAAAAATAATAAGATAAGATTAGATGAGATGAGTAGAAATAATTTGACTACTGTAAGCATCACAGTTATCTTTAATCTTTTCATCAGCTGTTTAAAATGAACAAACATGTTTTTTGGTATCATTGTGTGCACCACACTGAACGCGGACCAGAGAAAACGGGGGCTGTCTGAGGAGTTCAGAGAGGAGACTTTGGATATCTATGTTAAAGACAAAGACTACTATGTCTATCTCCAAGCAGCTTCAGATTCCTATGAACACAGATATCAATATTACTAAAAAGGTATAATGTTTATAGGACTGCCAACCTACATGGATGTGGGCACAAAAGAAAACAAAACACCTAAAGCAGAAGGTAAGAGTAGAAAAAATAGCAAAGGAGCAGAGCAATTCAAGGTGAAATCCAAGGTCAATATACATCACTTTTTCATGACAGCAGCAGTCACAGTTTGAACTATTATGGGGCCCATGGTCTCACCGTGAGTAACAAAAATTGCTTGATTGCAGTGATTGCCTCAAAAGATTATGCAACAAAAATATTATTTTCTCCAAGCCAGTTTAGTCAGTCAGTTATTTTCTTTATCCGCTTGTTCAGGGTCACAGTGAGTTGGTGCCTATTTCCAGCAGTCATTGGATGAGAGGTGAGGGTACACCCTGGGCAGGTTGCCAGTTCTTCACAGGGCCAATTTGTTGTTTTTTCTTTTCTTTAAAAATGTCAGTTTTTTTTTTAATTGAGATTCAAAATGTCATGTGAAAGTTACACATCATTGGTAACCTCTAACATTCCCGCCACCTATCACAATCTAGCTCTAGAGTTTAGTAAAGAGAAGGCACTTTCCCTATCATCTTATGGTCCTTAAGATTGCCCTCCAGTCATCTACATAATCTCTCCAGAACTGAAGGGGAGGCAATGGCGATCTATGTTAATGATTGTCTCATGGTAGGTATTATCAGACACTCCTCATCGCAGGGATTTTTTGTGGAAAAGAAACACAAGATGCTCAGACACTGTATTGATTATAGAGAGCTTAATCAATCAACCAACCAAAAATATTTTGTTAATACTCGAAGGGAAATTAAACATTATAGCTCAGTTCTTCTTCAGGAAGCCATTGTAGAGGGTTCAAGCTGTGGGTAAGAAGGATCTCCCGTAGCGGTCTGTGCTGCAGCGGATCTGAAGAAGCTTCAGACTGAAGACACTCTGTCCAAAGGAGGATGAAAAACACGATGGAAAACCCTCATCATCCTCTTCACAACACAGTAACTCAACAACAATCAACTCAAGAGACTCCAGATCAGTCCCCAGAACAGAACCAGCCCTCCTTATCAATCTGTTCAGCCTCTATCGAACGAACGAACGAACGAACGAACGAACGAACGAACGAACGAACGAACGAACTAACTAACTAACTAACTAACTAACTAACTAACTAACTAACTAACTAACTAACTAACTAACTAACTAACTAACTAACTAACTAACTAACTAACTAACTAACTAACCTTTTTAGTAATCTGGTTAGAACAGTAACAAATACCCTCTAACACATATTAGTTCAGCTTTTGAGTCCCTACATGGAGCACAGAATTCACAAAAATAGATTTTTGTAATGCCTATCAACTTGTCCGCATTGAACACCCCTCTGGGTTATTTTGAGTAGGCCTACTTAGTAATGCCTTTTGGGTGGCTGTGGCTCAGTGGTTAGAGCAGTCGTCTTCCAATCGGAAGGTTGGCGGATTGATAACGGCTTCCATCACCACATGTCGAAGTGTACTTGGGCAAGACACTGTACCCCATGTTGCCACCCGATTTGCACATCGAGTTGTGCAAATGTTAGCCCCTCCCTTCTCCCCCCGATTTACACATTGGGTTGTGTGAATGGGTAAATGTAAAACTTGTAGTGTGAAAGCACTTTGAGTGGTCTGAATGACTAGAAAAGTGCTATAAAAATACAGGATATTTACTTTTGGCTTGATCAAATCCCAGATGTGTTCCAAGCAATGGTAAACAATGCCTTGGGAGACTGAAATTGAGGTGCACCTCTAAGTTCACCTGTCACCCAGAACTTTAACACTTTGCTTCACTGCTCAGAAGAACTTTCTGGTGACTGACTTTGGTCTTTTGGACATGATGTTCACGAGTACATGTCAGCCTGTTCAGTCTATGCACAAAATAAGTCATCACATAAACATCCAGCTGGCCCTTCTAACTACTCTGCCAATTTCTAGCTGCCCTTGGTCCTACATCTTTGTAAAATTCATGACTGGCCTTCTTCTTTCTGACAGTAACTCTGTTATTTTGACCACTGTTGACAGATTGTCTAAGAGTGCTCATTTTGTTCACCTAACTGAACTCCTTTGAAACAGTTAGCCTGATAGTCCATTATGTTTTCCATTTGCATTGTATATCTCTGGACATTGTTTCTAACTATGGCCCCAGTTTACCTCCCAAGTTTTCTTCTGCCTTGAGGGCTTTGGTCAGTCTACCTTCTTGTGTCTTCCTCCTTTCGAGGCCACACTGGGGTAACCTTCTTGTTCCCTACTCAGGAAGTTGAATTGACTGTACCCTCTGTCAAGACAAATCTCTGATCCTGTAGGCAAGGCAGGAGACAAACCAAACCTTCCTTACTTTAGACAAAGAAGAACAACTAGCACCTCACTATCATCAGAGAGCTCATGCCCCAGCTCCCTCCCAAGTCAGAAAGTCTTGTTATCCTTATGTGACATTCCTGTTAAGTGCACATCTAGAAAGTTAGCTCCCAAGTATATTGGACCTTTTGAGGTGTCTCCTAAGTTAAACCTGTCATCTCTCGTACCTTGTGGCCTCCAGGCAAATCCTTTCCACCTGCCTGGATAATCAACAACCATTTTGCATTCACTGTCCACTGTGTCCTTGAAGTACACTGTAGGGGAATGTGGAGCAGGTGAAAACAGGAGAGGGAGTAGAGTCTAAGCAAAACTACAACAAATCCTGAAAAATTCTAAAAAGAAACTGATAGAATATTGATACTGATAAAAAAGTGAAAAGTGGGAAACAACTTTGAATTCCCTCTTGTGAAGAGCAAAAAGAAAGCAAGTATATTAAAAGTGCTGATTGATTAATTTGTGAATTATATCAAAATAAGTGGAATTGTAATAAACACTCAGAGACCAGAAGGAGGAAATTTGTCAGCCAGTGCAAGCTTGTCAGAAAGGAATTGACAGGCTACATCCTACCAGAAATTATCACATCAGTTCATCCTTCTTTGTGCCTGCAAAACACAACACATCACTTTGGTTACTGTAATGACACAATATGAACAATTGCAATGAACATTGTGATCTGATGAAAAACAAACAAAAAAAGTGAGAAAAACTATATTAAAGGTACAGTATGTAAGAATTTTACAGTGAAATACTCACACAACAGTTTAATGTCCCACCAATATTGAAAATTAAGTCACATTGTAACAGATCTCGATCTCAGCCGGCTGGGTGGTCGCTAGTTTCGGTCATTTTAAAAACGCTGGTCTGGACTATAATCATCATTTACACGTCCAGACTTCCTGGTTCCATAACAAATCACATGTGAGTCTGCAAGGCTGCCAAGTCTTCAACACAAGCAGCTGTAAATCCAAAACAAGCAGCAGCAAAAAGTAAAAAACCACAACATCCTTCTAACTGAGCAGCCGAGCTGCACATGTTGTGGCATTCAAACGCATTTAGGAAAACTCAACGCTGAACGAATAGACCTTCAGACATTCCCAAAAATTAAACAAAGAGAAACAAAACGAGAATCAACATCAGAACTGGCAACTCAACAGAAAAATCAGGTGAGGGGAGGGGGTGAGTGGCTAAAGTTGTTTTTTCTACATTAACATGACTCGGTTTTGACGACAAAGTCTAATTCTTACAAACTGAACCTTTAAATATATTTTGGTTCTTCTGATGACTTTTGTTTGTTTCCAAACTGGGTGCATTAAAGACTCAGACAAAAACACAGAACAAAGAAATTAAGCTAAATGTAGTGCAGGGGTGTCCATTTCAATGTTTTATAGCTCCAACACACCTGACTGAAATGATTTAATTTCTTCTTCCTGATGCCAACAAGTTCTGCAGTGGCCTGTTCATGACCTGCTCACCCAAACCGGGTATAGCAAAGCAGTGGAACATCCAAAACCTACATTATAGTGGCCCTCAAGTAGTTTGACTTCTGTATCATAATGACTAGGTTTACTGATCCAAATGACTGAAATCATATAGCTGTAAAAAGGTAAGTAAAAGGTTAATTCTGAATGCAGGTACTGAACAGGAAACTGGAACCAGGAGATCTTGCAGATCTGAAGGCAGGAGAAGTGAGTCAGCAACTGTTTGGTTTGGTCAACATGATTTTGGTAATGATGGGTTGCTTATTGTATATTATTCTTGCTGGTGCTACAAGGTGCACATACGGAAATCCAGAAATGAGAGATACCAGGGAAGGCTAGAGCAGAAGGAACCAGTTGAGCTGGAACGGTGCAGAAACTACAGTAGATGAATTGGACTGGAACAATGTGGTGTCAGCAGTGCAGAGAGAAGAAGAGATTATTTTCCACTGGAAATACCTCGCTAAGAATCCTTCCTTTGCACACAGGTAAGAGATGACATATCTCAGGGGTTAAACAACCAAACCATAAAAACTGCTCAGAAATATTAACTACTTATAAGGACAAGGAACTAGCAAGGCTATGATCATGTAGCAGACTGGATGAACACCAGTTTAGAAAGCTTCACAGCACCATTCACAAAATTAGGTCTGCAGAATTTAGCTAAAATCTACTTATTTAGACCCATAAACATGTAGAAAGGCTCTGTTTGTAAAATGAAGATACAAACACTCAATACTATCCACATCGATAGATATGAAAAAAATATGGGAAAAAAAAAGAAAATTAAAAAAAGAAAAAAAAATATTAGTGCTGTCCTGAGATTAAAAATTGGTTGAGATTATTTAATTTTGAGCAGTAATTATTTAATCTAATTATTCTTATTCTTAATCTCATCTAATAGTAGCTAAGAAAAACACTATTTTTCTCTATGGTTCTGTCAGGATGTTTTTGAAAAGCAAATTTTCCATTCATGGGACCGACAACTCTCATATGCTCCTTCATTGTCACTTCTCCGCTCTGCAAATAACCGCTTTTGCTCACCTTGCCGTCACTGGAAGTCAATCAGCAGCCAATAGATGTCCACCTAAGAGTGATTAATCCAGGGCTTAATTTGAGCCGGAACAAGATACGGGAACTGTCTTATTTTGAAAGGGTCTGTTCCGGTAACTGTTTGCTAGGATCCGTTAATGGCGCCAGTTGGCCAGTAGCCCTGCTTGATAATAGCGCTATTTGCGTTCCGGTAACTTTTGATTTACAAAATAAGCACTGGATTAATCCCTTTGTACAACTCCAGCACAAGAAGCCGAAATACTAAAAAAGGATTTTATTTAAAAGCAACTCAAAAGCAGAAACTGTAAATATAGATTAACGCGATAATTTGACACCCCTAATATATATATATATATATATATATATATATACATACATACACTCACGTCCACTTTATTAGGTACACCATGCTAGTAACGGGTTGGACCCCCTTTTGCCTTCAGAACTGCCTCAATTCTTCGTGGCATAGATTCAACAAGGTGCTGGAAGCATTCCTCAGAGAGTTTGGTCCATATTGACATGATGGCATCACACAGTTGGCGCAGATTTGTCGGCTGCACATCCATGATGCGAATCTCCCGTTCCACCACATCCCAAAGATGCTCTATTGGATTGAGATCTGGTGACTGTGGAGGCCATTTGAGTACAGTGAACTCATTGTCATGTTCAAGAAACCAGTCCGAGATGATTCCAGCTTTATGACATGGCGCATTATCCTGCTGAAAGTAGCCATCAGAAGTTGGGTACATTGTGGTCATAAAGGGATGGACATGGTCAGCAACAATACTCAGGTAGGCTGTGGCGTTGTAACGATGCTCAATTGGTACCAAGGGGCCCAAAGAGTGCCAAGAAAATATTCACCACACCATTACACCACCAGCCTGAACCGTTGATACAAGGCAGGATGGATCCATGCTTTCATGTTGTTGACGCCAAATTCTGACCCTACCATCCGAATGTTGCAGCAGAAATCGAGACTCATCAGACCAGGCAACATTTTTCCAATCTTCTATTGTCCAATTTCGATGAGCTTGTGCAAATTGTAGCCTCAGTTTCCTGTTCTTAGCTGAAAGGAGTGGCACCCGGCGTGGTCTTCTGCTGCTGTAGCCCATCTGCCTCAAAGTTCGACGTACTGTGCGTTCAGAGATGCTCTTCTGCCTACCTTGGTTGTAACGAGTGGTTATTTGAGTCACTGTTGCCTTTCTATCAGCTCGAACCAGTCTGGCCATTCTCCTCTGACCTCTGGCATCAACAAGGCATTTCCGCCCACAGAACTGCCGCTCACTGGATATTTTTTCTTTTTCGGACCATTCTCTGTAAACCCTAGAGATGGTTGTGCGTGAAAATCCCAGTAGATCAGCAGTTTCTGAAATACTCAGACCAGCCATTCTGGCACCAACAACCATGCCACGTTCAAAGTCACTCAAATCACCTTTCTTCCCCATACTGATGCTCGGTTTGAATTGCAGGAGATTGTCTTGACCATGTGTACATGCCTAAATGCGCTGAGTTGCCGCCATGTGATTGGCTGATTAGAAATTAAGTGTTAACGAGCAGTTGGACAGGTGTACCTAATAAAGTGGCCGGTGAGTGTATAATTGAAGTGTCCAATGTAACTTAATCTGTGACTCACCTAAAAATGAGCAAAAGAGATATAAATGAGGAAAAGAGCAGTAAATAGTAGGAAAGACTTTAAAAGGAAGAAATGTGTTCTTAGTTTTTTATTATTTTACTTTTTGTGGCACTGTGGTAACATATGCATAATTTGCAGTTTCTCAACACAAAAACACAATCCATAACTTTTTTGTATGGCGACACCTCACACCACTGAAAGAACTAACTCCAAGAAACAGCAGCAGCAGGACTTTTATTAAGTTTCTGTCTGACAGGTAAGAAAAAGGAAAAAAGGTGGGAGTCCTGATCAGACCAGAGTTATAGGATGAGATAGTTTCAGTGCTGAGCTCAGCTCAAGCAGAACTAACTGCTCACAGAATCATGAGTCCATCGGGACATCGTTAGTGACTTTGACAAAGGCAGCTTCAGTAACTGTGATGCTTATTAGAACCAGACTCTTAAAATGGTTGTGCTCAGCTCTAAATCAGTAACACATTTTTTCATAACTCTTTCATATATATGACACCTTTTTAGACACAGTTCAGTGGTATTGTTTTCCAAAAGGGAAAAAAATATGTGTTATGATATTAAGAATGGTTGCTAAGGGAAGATTCTTATTGCATTTTATATGTTTGAAATTTTAATTCCATCTGAGTGGTTATTAGCACCTTCATGCTAATGATCTTGTGAAACAATGTATTTGCAAATGTGTTTTCTTTTAGAGTTACAATATGTGCTGAATGCTTACATTTTTAATGCTCAGGGTTTTATTTTTTTACATTGGGTCATGACGTGTCTGTGTGAAAAGTCCAGATGGCTGTCCCATGTTCTCCAGGTCAAGTATTGAATCTGAAGCAGTGGCAGACAGACATATATAAAGATAAAAGACAGTGTTGGACGTAGAACACATAGAACACACACGAGATATATTAGCAGCATTTTACCACCATGAAAGTCTAGTTGGTGTTTTGAGGTCAGGTGGTACAGAGCAGGTACCATTGTGCTGAGCAGTAGAGGCCTGCGCGGGACGGAATTTCCAGTCCCGCTCCCGCCCCACGCCCGCAAAGGACTATGATTTTAAGTCCCGCTCCTACCATATTTTGTCCCGCCCGCAATTCCCGCATGATTCAGTCGTTCCCGTTATTTCTCACGAAAGTTCTTGTCTTTGGCCTGGGTAATTAAATGCTGAGCTTAGAGCATACAACTGACCGATCATTCACTAAGGGCAGTGGGGAAGGAACGCGTTGCCAACTTGGCAAGTGGCATGCGCAGCTGAGGCGATCCCCAACACACATCTGGAGACAACAGATTATTGAGATGGATGGTCGTGAGGGAGCTGGAGCTGCTGGTTGTCACAGAACCATCACAGCACAAAAAAACCAAACATTCAATCAGACTCCTGCTCACTCATTGCATAAATTTAGACTCAATCAGCCTGATATTGTGCTTATTATTGTGTTGTTTGGACGGTGGGACGAAGCCGGGAGAGAGTACTCATTGTTTATTTTAGTTTTATTTTTAGTTTGCGGGACTGCAGGTTATCACCGCTCCGCCCGCTCCCGCATTGTGCACTCCCGCGCCCGCCCCGCGCCCGCAATGAGCTTTCTCTATTTGTCCCGCGCCGCATTGCTTTGAGTCGGGTCCCGCGGGACTCCCGCGGGAGTGCAGGGCTCTACCAAGCAGCGTGATTTTACTTCATGATAATGAGGAGGATCAGTGGACAGTGGTGAGATCAGATCGGTCTCTGAACGAGGATCAAAGGCAAATGATCTGAGAAGATCTGGAGCTCTGGTCAGAACGTTGGAACATGACTCAGTGTTTTGGTTCGTGTTTTGGTCGGGGGGGAAATCACATGTTCTTATACACTGTCGTTCACGTGAGATACGTACAAACACGGCACCGCGTAAAGTTGGCTCTTATTACTAGGTCTTCAGTAGGATAAGTCCCGGACCAGATTATGTGGGCCGACACCGCAACAGCACTTTCAGACAGAAAAACGCAACGGACGAAGCCGGGAACATTCCCTGTTTTCATGGCCTGTCTGAAAGGGGCTTATTTTTAATGATAGAACAGGTTATTTCCTTGTTAGGAGAGTTAAACATGTCTATTTAACATGGTGGTGGCCTGTGTAGTGTTTGTGTCTAGGGAATTTGGCGTAGAGATCTGTAGCGCCGATCTGAGGGGAGAGATGGGGGGAGATCCTGGGTGAGACGGTGCCTACTGATGCTACCTGCCCTTTTCCTGACTCTGGAGGAGTCCAGGTCCTGGATGGAGGGCAGATCAGCACCAGTAATTCTCTCTGCAGACTTTAAAGTTCTCTGGAGTCTGTTTCTGTCTAGTTTGGTTGCTGAGCCAAACCCGACTGTGATGGACTGACAGAGGACAGACTTGATGATGGTTCTGTAGAAGTTCACCAGCAGCTCCTGTAGCAGGTTGAAATTCTTGAGCTGCAGCAGTAAGTACAAAGTCTGCTGATCCTTTTTACATACTGATGCTAAAATAATAATAATAGCATAAATTCAACTTCACACACAATTCTATCAACAAGTGGCTACAGTGCTAAGGAGCTAATGTAAGCTAGCAGCAGTCCCATGTGTTTGTGCCCACCACAGTTTTGAAAGGGGGATGAGTCACTGTTGTGTGAGCGGCAGAGAAGATATTGAGACAGGATTTCACAAAATCATTAACTTTTTATCTCATCTACATTTTTGTCTGTCTTATTTAGTCCACAAGAATACAAACCAATTTAGTCCCAGTTATTGTTTATTAACGGGAGTTTTAGGCTGTTTTCACACCTGATAGTCCGGTGGACTCGGTTCGATTGGGGACCTAAATTGCAACATTGTTGCTGATTTTAGCTGATGCAGTTTTGATTCACACTGCACTTTATCAAACGTACCAAATCTTAGGAGCCTGTAGTGGCGCTGTGGTGTTACTACACTTCCTGGTGCTGTGAGAGAGACTCCTTTTACAGTGAAGTGTAAACAAACATAGATTAGCAGCAGATTCTGGTGGTTTGGGGATTGATCTTTTGTGTTTGGCAAATGTACCAGATCAATATTTTGCAGTAATGAGGTCAGGATGCTCAATATGGTCCGCTTCCTTTTGGTGCGATCCCGGTCCGATTGCATTCACACGTGCAATCAAACCACTCAAGAGTTTGTTTCAGATGAACCGAGACTCACAGAGAATCCGAGTTTGGTTGCCTGTTCATACCTCCCCAAACTAACCAGACTTTCTTTGCAAACGAACTAGAGTTCGATTCAAGCGGACTAAACAGGGCTGGTGTGAATGCACCCTAAGTGATCTGATTTACTGAAAAAAGTTCTCTACTTTTCTATAACTAATTATTAATTTGAAAAGACTCTGTGTATCTGTGCTCCATTAATAAGCCTGTGACTTGTCACAGTTTTCAAACCATATTATCAAAGAATAGATTGGTATGGAGTCTATTTGGGGTGTCAAAAGTTGTGAACGCATATTCTGCACATGCACACTGAACATTGGGTGCATAATGGTGATTGCGTGAGGAATTTATTACTTATAAGCAAAAACATACATGGCGAGAGCACATTTCTGCACCGTGAGTGCACAAACAGTATCTGCAAGCACACACAAGCATCTACGGTGCGCACACAAATGAACCAATGAGCACACAGCAGTGACGAGCGCACGACTGCAGAATCTGCTCTCACTTGAAATCAGACTTGTGGCACTTTGAAGGCGGGGCCTAAAGCTGACGTACCCTGTCCTCTGATACAGAATATGCATTTGCAAATTTTGACACAAATAGGTACCATAGATTCATGTATTCATAAAGATTTGGATTTTGTGAAATGTTTAAGCTGTAACTTTTTAGGTTTTATAAGTTTTCATAGAGAACAGATACTCTACATGCATGTATGTAATTTGTATAAACATTAGTTTACAAACTGGTAGTTATGTATGAATTGTGGATGAATAATGGTGCATTCACACCGGCCCAACCATCAACTTCATAAGCAGCAAGTTTATATGTAAAGTCTATGGTGGACGGGCGTCAGACAGACGTCAACGGCTCTGCGGCGCTTTGTGAGCGTTATGAGCGGCAACTTTTCAAGCTTTTCTAGCGTTTCAGGCGTTGACGCTTGAAAAGCTAGAAAAGCTGAACTTTTGACGTTCCTAACGCTCTTGAAGCGGCATGTCAACCAATCAGAGCGTCTCATCGTAGTGACGTAAGACGTCACAGCACGTATCCGGAAAGAAGCGGGATCAAATGGAAGATAAATTAACGTCATCCAAACGTAGCTCCTGGAGCAAATGGTTAAACTCACCAAACTCAGAACGCATCTGAAGAATGGGGTGTATCCACAAACGGCGCTGATGCACCCGACGTCGACGTTGTCTAGATCTATGAAGTAAATAAATCCAAGCCACTGTCTCACTATGATCCGCAATAGCTCCGAACATCCGATAACAAAGGAAGCCCCGCCTTTGCGCTCTTTTTCGGTCAGGCTTTACGAGCTTTAACGCCTATGCGCTCTGACTGGCAGGCGTTATGAGCTTCAACTTCAAACGTCAAATTTGGAGCGTTATCAGCGTTGCTTGACATTGACAAAGTGGCCGGTGTGTGAATGCACCTACACCTCATATGGACAGTAATCTTTCTTCATAGTTCTTGCATTGTTGTATTTACTGTTTCTACCCAAAAGTTTGTTGAAGCCAGAATTTGGATCATTTTCAAGGATATTTTTGGAAACAATAATTACAAAGAGAGTTTTGGAAACACTATGTATCTATAGGGACAAGGTCTGACACTCTAAGCTGCAGAATTTGTCTACCTTACGATAATGGGAGAAAGCTTTGTCTCAGGTTCAGAGCAAAGGTGGAGGGTTTGACATTAGAACATGACCAGACTTGTATTTTACATTACAGTTCTGAAAAAACATCAAATCAAATGATATTTAGACACGACTCTTCTATGTAATAATGTTCGTCACGATTTTTAAATTTATTCTTCTTGTGAAAATGAAATAAACACATGATTGTGTGAGAAACTGGTCATCTAAGATGTGGAGTAAATGATATGGTTTTCCCACCACTCTTATACATATTTATGTACAGTTGTAAAGGACAGAAGAAGCTAAGAGGTTCTGCTGAGGTGTGGGGTGGTGCAAAGAGGAATCAGGTGCAGGGAGAACACAAGGACTCAACAAATAACAATAATAATATTTTCATAAAGAAAAACAAAGGGTTAATGAAGCAGCTAAAATAACTGACAGGAAATTGGATCACTCGTGAATCACAAGTAACATGGCGGAACAAAGGCACACACAGAAGTGACTGTAGAGACTGACAAATGAATAAGAAAACATGGTTTGCGTGTTTGTGCATGTGTGTGTATGTGAGATTACAGAGTGAGGACAGCTGTGAAGACAGACAAGGAACTAATCAGAAGAAATGACAAACATCTGGAACCAAATGAGCAGACAGAGGAGCAGAGGCTATCCTGATACAAATAACTGATTAACTAAAGTCACACAGGGAATCTTGAAACACAGAGAGGCACAGCTGTACAGAAACCAAAAATCTGAAGGGAATCAAGACAAAGACAGAAAAACTAAATTCCATAATCCAAAGATTAGAAGATGAACAACACTGAAGCAAAGAAACTGGGAGAACCCTGCAAAAAAAAAAAAATAATAAAAACAGTCAGCATTAGACTTGTGATGGTTTGGAAAAGAATGAAGATAAAATATTCTCATTGGCTTGGTTAATGTCAACTGAGGAAAAATGGGATTTAAGAGGCCATTTCAAACAAATTCCATGACTTTTGGTTATTTCTCAAGTATTAACCAGTAATATGAAACATTTAATATCTAAAAATCGTTAGGAATCACTGATTGACAGACCTTTCAATCTGTCTGGATCAATATTCATTATGAAAATTTGCTGGATTCAGATTGGCTAACAAACTAGCCTATGGGAGCAAGGTATACTGTTTCCTGCCCCGCTGCACATGGCAACATCAGACGTTCTAGCTTCCTGTTTGCTACGTTATGCTACAGCTTTTAGCCAGCAGCATGCTAGGCATGATTTCAACTGCGCGAGCTGATGAATACTAACAAACATAGGAGTTGTGATGAAACAGATACAGGCTGTTCGAACTCGGAAGAACTCGTGTGTTATCACCACCTGCGTAGTTTGAGAGATTAAAACTGAAAGAAAAGTTGTTGACCTGTTTTCACACCCACTATGAAGGTAAGAAACACCTGTGGAGCTAAAATATTCAACAGAAACCTCAGAAAAAACGTTTTTAATGGAAGGGCCTCTTTAAGGATACAGTGTCCTACTAAAATTATATTTTTATCATAATGTTAATCATAAAAATATATGTCTGGCAAAGCAGGATGGTGTGGTATGTTTTTTTATACTGTGTGCGAATGAGTAAAGTTTAAAAAATGCAGCTTGATTTGGGAAAGAGAAGTAGCTGCAACTGAGACACGAGTTTTTTTATTCATTTCCTGCAGAGGATGTAGAAAACAGCAAAACACTGATGATTACAGGTAAAGTCTTTTTAACAACATTAGTTGTTAGATTTCTGTGAAATCTGGTCTAATAGCATTAGAAAATGAAAGAAGCACACATTAACAGACACATTAACTTGGACTGCAGCTGCCACTATAAATATTGTGTTAAGCAGTGTGTGTCATTACTCATGTGTGGTTTATTTAAATTCCATTGTCATTGTTTCATATGCATGTTAGTCTCTCTGTTCTTGTTTTTCTGTCTCTGCAAGTGTTGAAGCAGATTCCCAGTGTTTTCTTTCTCTTACCGTCTACATTCTTCGTTTGTGTTTTTCCCTTTTCTTTTCTTTCTTTCTTTTACTCCATGTCTCTCATTACAGTTGTAATAAACTAACATAACATCCAAATAAAATAACGGGAAAATATAAATAACAAGCAGAACATTGCGTTGAATGCTGCTCAGCCTGTAAGGGTAAATCTGTTAAACATTTCTTTACACCTGGAACAAAAAATTCAATGAAAAAAAAGGAACATGAACGAAGCACATGACAGTAGCATGTTCATTTGTTACCTGTTATAATCACTTCCTAATTACCTTCTGAACCTGCACTAATCAGCAACAACATTGCTAGTTTAAACAGTACAAAAAACTCCCAATCTGCCATTTCTGCAGCTACATTCTACAGGTGTTGACACAAAAACTGTTTGGGCATTGACCCAAAAACATTTTATATTTTTTTTTATTTCCTGCATGGGCAGTTTTTACTGCACATTTTAGAACAACATGTGCATATAAGACAGAAGACTCATATGCAGTGATGTTCTCTGCATCCTCAGCCCCTGTGAGAGCTGCTGTACATAGATATCCAAATAATAGTCTCCAGCTGACCTATTTTTGAACATTCTTTTGTACTCCGGGGAGATAAGAAAAATGTGACACTAACTGAAGCAAAAACAAGCCTTTAATATATGGAGAATGTGATTCTTTTTTTATGTTCAGAGGGCATTAAATGTTTTTTTCTTTTTTCCCTGTAGAGATTCACGGAGTGTTGGAGCCTCTTCCTTTTGGTTTGTTATGAGGGGGGGGGCTATCGTGGACAAGTCATGAACATCTGGTGGGAGATTCTTCTGCTCCTGCTTACAGTCTGTGCCAAACTGACAACTCTAAAAGATGCAGACTCCATACAGAAAGGGCTGACCTCAAGCACACGATGAAGCTGAGACTAACTGGTGCAGCAGTGCGCCACATGGGATTTACTGTATATCTAGAACATTTATTAAGAAAGGCTTGGAGTTAGTGTTGGTACTCAGTTACCGTATTCTAACATATAAAATCTGATTAACTTGTTAAAACTTGTGCAATGAAAGCAGAGGGATTTTGACAATGCTCAGCTAATTTATTTAAGATTGTCTACGTTTGCTGACGGTGCATAAAAACTGCATGCCAAAGCCCAAAGTAAACTGTTTTATCGTGTTTCCTAGCTGTTGCTTTTGCTAAGAAGATGGACTTTCATGTGCATAAGCTGTCCGCACACATGTAATGTGACACAAATGGAGGCCAAGAGTCTGCTGAGAAGTGAACTCAAAGATGTGGTGAAGGGCTTCCTCTCCGGCTGACTGATCTTCTGTGTGAGATGAGTTAAAATCTGGCTTTACTTTCTGGAGGAACTCTTGAAACAACTGTCAGGTCAGTAAAAGTCACTGTTTCCTTTCTGGGTTTTTAACCCTTTGATCACTTTAAAGTCAGTCAGTCAGTCATTTTCTGTACACACTGCTTCCTGTTCAGGGAGCTGGTGTTTATCTCCAGCAGTCACTGGGCGAGAGGCGGAGACACACATGTACAGGTCTCACTTTAAGGTAAATCTCTGAAATATAAAGTGGTAGATAATGTAAAGAGGGTTATGTTACACAACTAAATGTAAATAGTTTAAAGAGACCATTTCATACACATTTCAGGACTTAGTGGTTATTTCTTAAGTATTAACCAGTAATATGAAACATTTTATATCTAAAAAACATCAGGAAACTGATTAACAGACCTTTCAATCTGTCTACGTTAAAATTCGGCTGGTTGTGGCTCCTTCCGTCAGGCTTCGCCAGCAGCTCGTTCATATTCATTGTTCGAATTTGCTGGACTCTGATTGGCTAACAAACTAGCCTATGAGAGCAAAGTTATCTGTTTCCTGCCCCGCTGCGCATGGCAACATCAGACATGTCTTTCTGTTTGCTACGTTATGCTAACAGCTTTTAGCCAGCAGCATTCTAAGCATGGTTTCAACTGCGGGAGCTGATGAATACTAACAAACATGTGATGAAACAGATACAGGCAGTTCGACTCGGGAGAACTCGGGTTTTATCACCACCTGCGTAGTTTGAGAGATAAAAACTGAAAGAGAAGTTGTTGACCTGTTTTCACACCCATTATGAAGGTAAGAACACCTGTGGAGCTAAAATATTCAACAGAAACCTCAGAAAAACTGTTTTTAATGGAAGGACCTCTTGAACTAAAACTAAGTATAAAACAATCAGCACTTGCTGTGTTTGGAATTACAAACATTTGTGTTCAGTTAATGTTGACCCACATAAAGAAATGGTTGGTTGGTGTACGGGTGTGAAGTATGCCTGTTGGCCTGTCATCACTGCACTCCCAGCTCACTGGTTCATGGTCACTGCTCTCATTATCAACAAGCTTTCAGCACAGCAGTTTTTATCAGCAGCTCCAGTTCTGGTGTCACTCTGCTTCAGGTGTTAGACAAGTGCTAGAAACAGCTCTTCCTCGACCTGTGAGATTCAGCAGCAGCTGTGATCCTGCACCAGAAAGTACATGTTAGCAAAGAGACAATTATTTACACGTCAAGCCTCAAAGTTTTTCTTTATTTACGATGTCAGAGATGCAGGTTGGTTAGATTATGATAAAAGGTTGGATACATTCATGAAAAAAGTTTTAGGGTAGTATTTTAGTCTATAATTCAGTGAAAGAGGAATCTACTCATCAGGACTGACACTATAGTGAAAGTATGTAAATTTATTATTAAGTTGTCAGTCTGTTTTGTTTTGGGTTAAATGAAGACTCAAACATCTTATGTCTCTTCCAGGATTAATAAAGTACATTTGAATATGAATTGAATTCGTCTAAACAGTCTAAATATGAGTGTAAAATCAAAACACATTGAAACTGCCCATTTTTCTATGTTCTTGCTACTTTCTTCTAGTTTATTCTCCTAAATAAGCCACAGAGATAAGATTTGCCAACAATACTTTGAGTGTTATTTATGGACTCAGTGGGAACAGAGCTTCCAGAAAATCAGCAGCGCTTCACAGACTTCAGAAAGGATCTTCTGATTGGAGATTCCAGGGCGTTCTCTTCCCCTCCTCTCCTCCCTGCAGAGCAACTCATCTGTTCCTAATATTACACACTTGTGACTTGGAAACCTCTGTAGCTAATGCATTATGCCATTCTACCTGAAAAAGAATAATGCTCAAGGCTTTGTTTGAGAACATTTAAACGGTGCTCAGTACAGAAACATTTTAAGTCGAAATGGCCCCAAATGAGGATTATCTTTGCTTCAGTAAGTGACATCTGCTCATAACAACTAAATCTTTATTGTTTAGCATCAGAGAAACATTTAGCATGAATCTGAATCAATGTTCAAAATCCAAGAAAGACTTTTAAAAAGCCCTTCTAAAAACGTTTTTTCTGAGGTTTCTGTTGAATATTTTAGCTCCACAGGTGTTCTTACCTTCATAGTGGGTGTGAAAACAGGTCGATAACTTCTCTTTCAGTTTTAATCTCTCAAACTACGCAGGTGGTGATAACACCCGAGTTCTCCCGAGCCGAACGGCCTGTATGTGTTTCATCACAACTCCTTTGTTCGTTAGTATTCATCAGCTCCCGCAGTTGAAACCATGCCTAGCATGCTGCTAGCTAAAAGCTGTTAGCATAAGACGTAGCAAACAGGAAGACACGACATCTGCTGTTGCCATGCGAAGCGGAGCAGGAAACAGTATTCTTTGCTCTCATAGGCTAGTTTATTAGCCAACCAGAGTCCAGCAAATTGGAACAATGAATATGAACGAGCTGCTGATGAAGCAGCCTGACGGAAGGAGCCGGAACCACCTGAATTTTAATGCAGACAGATTGAAAGGTCTGTTAATCAGTGTTTCCTGATGTTTTAGATATAAAATGTTTCATATTACTGGTTAATACTTAATAACCACAAAGTCCTGAAATGTGTATGAAATGGCCTCTTTAAAAAAAAAAAAAACATGCTTATAAACTACTATCATTTTCTACTTCTTTTTCTTCCAATACGTCAGTTTAATCATTCCACAGTCTTTCTAAAGGTTTTATTTTCGTTGTATTTTGTTTTTAATCTTCATGCCTTGTACCTGAACATGACAGCATATTGTGCCTGTGTGAAAAAAGAGGAAATTGGAAAACTGGAATACAAGAAAAACTGTCATGTCTAAAAAACTATAGACAGCAAACAAACAATAAAGGTCACTTCTTTGAGAATTGGGGAAAAATCCAGCAGATACATGAGAGGTGTCAAAAAATACTACTGCTGTTTAAATACTGGCTTGTGGTTTTCTTCAGTATTTTAATAGATTCAAGAGAAGAAAATGGGAACAGATTGTGTCTTTGTGACAGGCTGTTTAAAAAGTTCCAAAACATTTCATTTAAAATTGTTTATTTATTTAGTTGTTTGTCATGTGTCAACACAGTTTTGGTTCATCTGTTGATTTTTGATGTCTTTTTATGCCTGAATGATTCAAAGGTCAGAGTTAAGAAGCTTAACAAACAAAAAGATTACTCTAAAAATGTTCAGGTACTGAACTGAAACGAGCTGAAAAAGTAATATAAGTCTAAAGAAAAACATGAAGACTTTCCTAAAACCTGCAGAAACGTTGCACAGTGTGCACACATACACATAAAACCTGTATTTTAAACAGAGACACCTGTGCTGGGGCTTCCAGCTGGTAGAGCAATAAGATCCATTCATAGAGAGAATGTAAACATGAAGTTTGGGCTGTTTGATTCTTGTGCTCAGACGTTTCTGTTTGCAGGTCTTAAAAGTTCCATCAGGTTACTGGTTATGTTGTACTGTCACATTCATCAGATGCTGTTGGATTTTTTTTCTTTTGTTCACGTGAATGCTGGATTCATTTTATTTCCAATTCCAGGGCATCACTGCATTGCATAAAAACTAGCAATCTTTTAAAAGTTCTTGTCATCATCAGGTTGTATGATCACTGTCAATTCACACCAACATAACTACTGAACTGTAGTTTAGTGTCTGTTAATCAAGAGTAAAAGATAAGATGCTGAATATTTCTATTAGAATGATACAAAATACTTTTTTTCATTGTTGATGACTCGTCAATTAAATTGTGTCTCATCCAACAAGATGTTTTTACAAAGGAACAAGATTAATCCAAGTGTTTAAAAATATAATAATCATTAATATAAGCAGGGAAATGAATTATAGTAAAATGTAAATTGTGACTCCACATGTCTGCAGGTCTGTTCAGAAAATGTCATCAATTACTGTGTAACTGCAGAGTTGGGTCAAAACTTAATTTGAAGCATTTAAACTGATAGAACATAGGATTTATTTTCCCATTTTGGGCTGTTTTGATTGTTTGATGAATCTGGATTTGTCTGAACCTCAACTTGAACACAAGTTCAAATATATTGACTTTTTTTCATTTACACAAAATCAAGTCTTCTCATATTTCTCACTGGATTTCACCTTATAGATATTTTCTAACTTCCTCCATTTACTTTTTAGTTGTGTTCAAAGCTGCTCAGGCAGTTCAGGTTACAAATAATCAGCTGGGATTGTCATTCTAAATCTCACTCTATCACTATAATAGGTGTTTATTTCAACACTGCTGCTGAGACCTGTGTGGTACAGTCATGACCAGTCACACAGCTCTGTGTTTATGTCTGTGAGGATGTTGTGACGGTTGATCTGATGTTCCTTGTCATAACAAATCAATAGGAGCTGAGTCATGGTTTCGTTCAAATTCTCAGTAGTGTAAGCTGTTCTAGAAGGTCACCCTGAGATCTCCCCAAACAGAAAAGCTCTTATGGTACCAGAGTCACACAACTCCAAAGAACACAAGAAGTCCCTGATATTTGTAGGAAAAACAATCCACACTATGGATGTTTAAGTCCTTTGAGAGTTCAACCCAGTTTTGACAAAATGACTCACTCCTGGTTGAGTTGTATGGACAAGACAGAGCAAACGGGGATGAATAATGTGTTCCTTTGTAAAAACAGCATGTGGTTAAGCAACATAAAAAGTCATCTTGAAATGTAATAACTCATCTTTGCATTTCGCTTCATGGCCCTCATGTCTCTGACATATCAAGGGAAGAGTAGTGATGATGATTTAGGGTGCATTTCCAGTGTTGTTCAGTCTCCGCTTTGGGTGGTTCTGTTTGTGTCATTTGCATGTCTTCTAACATATAGAAATATTTTTTTATTACCCTGCCACACCTTGGTTGTTTTCTTGACCACTGCGTCTCCAGTGTCTATCATTGGGTGCATTCACACCAGCCCTGTTTAGTCTGCTTGAATCGAACTCTTGATCGTTTGCCCAGAAAATCCGGTTCGTTTGGGGAGGTGTGAACGGGCAATCGAATTCTGATTCGGACCATCAACCGAACTCGAGTCCACCTAAAATCGTAGGTCTCGGTTCGATTGAAACGAACTCTGGAGCGTTTAGATTGCATGTGTGAATGCAACCAGACCGAGACCACACCAAAAACAGGAAGTGGACTATATTGTGTCGCCGTCTCAGCCGCCTCGTGCAGTCTTCAGCCTCGTTATCTTCTCATTCTGACTCCAGTGCTGCAGATTATTGATCTGGTACATCCACCAAACATTAAAGATCCCAAAACCACCAGAATCTGCTGCTAGTCCATGTTTGTTTAACTCACAGCAGCAGGAAGTAACAGTAACAACAACAAAGAAAGTAGTGCAATAACAACACAGCGCCTCCACAGGCGGAGATGTAAACATGCCCTGAAGTTTATTTGATCCATTTGATAAAGTGCAGTGTGAATCCAAACCAACTAAAAACAGCAACAATGTTGCAACTTTGGTCCCCAATCGAACCAAATCCACCGGACTATCAGGTGTAAATACAGCCTTTATGGCCAAAATCCAAATAGCATTATAGCATGTGCTGAAATCTACATCCCTCGTTGCTTCACAACAAAGTCTACAAGAATTGTTGCTTCAACAACAGCCAACATCCTAAAAACCAAAAGCAATTTGTTCATGTCACTTGTATTTTATTGTCTATTTCTTTGTTACAATCGTTTGTCCATTTCTTCATGCACCAAGTCAAAGACAGAGCATGTTTTCTGCCAAGGACACCCTATATCAGATGTATAATGTGTCTGTGTAAACAAGTAATAACAAACAAATACCTTGACACATGTCTCAACTTACACCTTAGAATAAAAAAAGCATTTTGCTGTCAATAACTTCATCTTAGTGAAAACGCCGGGACATTTGGTTTATCTAAAAGGTGAGGACAGACCAGAGTTTGTCCCCTAACATCCTTATAATAAACATTACCTTTTGTTGTTTCTTTAATCTCAGTTGGAACATTTTAAGCTTTTTAATTTTGGTAATGGGTCATCATTACCTAAATATGTCATGGTTTTGCTAGTTTACATTTAAAACTAACATTTCCAACTAAAACCAACAGTGTTGGAACTCATTATTGGATTGTCTTACTGACTGGGTCTATTCTCTTTCAAGTAGATTATTTTTCATTAGAATGAAACATTCAATAGTGATCTACTGTAAGGTACATATACCGACTGAAAGGATAAAAACCTGATTTGGGTGAAAAGAACGTGTGCTCCAGTAGAACTTTATATGTATTAACACCCCTGGTGGAAAATACACAGCAAATGAGCTCCAAGATGCAAGACCTGCTTGGAATTTGATCTCTCAGTTCTATTTTGAACAGCAGGTCTGGTGGGAACCTTTCAGTCCAGACTGTCTTGATCCTTCACTCACAGTTTGGTTTGGAGGGGTGGGATTAGTTCTTATCTCCTCTGGGATGTGCTCTGTCTTTTGGTCAGACCCAGCATGGACTTGTTTAAGCTGTCCCTGTTGCCTCTTTGCTTTCACAGAACATTCCTGAGCAGGCCGGTCCTGTACAGATCAGTTTCTACAGAATGTACCATAAAACTTGTAACATTTCCGATGCCTGTTTGGTCTGACTCCAGCGAAGTCTATGAAAACTTATGAAAGCTTATTTATTTCTTCTCTATTTTGGTAGCGAACATTCTTCCATCTGAGACGGGCCAAACAACCCACTCTCACAGTAAACATTCATACACAGACACAGCTTGTTTGTTCCTGAACTAAAATAATAAATCAAAGGTGGCAGGTTGGTTCAAAGGTCGAGAGGCTGAGTGAAGCTGGAAGGTTGTTGTGCTTCAGATGATATTCCTGCACAAGACTAAAATATACCCTGACCAAAAACAGAGATCTGAAAGCAACTCGAAGTGCTGCGTTGTGAAGTAATTTATGACCAAATACAGCTGATGTTCGACAGCATGAATATAATCCATACACATGTAAAACCTCTCTAACTGTGCATTTTTCTGTGTATGTTCACTTTCCTGAACTCACACTGTGTCGAGTGTGTTCAGTTTTCACTTTCTTCAGAGCCTGATCTGAGGAGCTGCTTCAAAGAAACGTTCAGGCATACACTGGATCTTTGTGCAGGATTTCCAACTAAGCCATCCCTTTAGTGTAGTATAACACCCCCTCCCCAAGCTCAAGACCCTCCACCACACTATGTCCATAATGTATTTGCTAAACTCTTGCAATGTGCACACAGAAATTGGATAAAAGTGGATTTCTGAAAGAGGAGGTAAGCAGTGGGACTGAGCTTCTCAACAAGGCAGGGTCAGGACCAACAACACCCTCGTGTTTCTGCTTGAGCTGCTGTTCTTTTCCTTCACTGAGCACTTCCAACGTGCCCACTGGAGTTTCATTAACAATTCAAATCCACATCAAACTGTTTGCGTTCCTGCTAAGACTGATGCATTCAGATTAGAGCGTGCAACTGCTAAGGCAGTGTTATAGAAGACTTTCTACCAAAGGAAATCAGTGACAGGTGTGCTCAAGCGTGAATTCCACAGAGCTGCCCCAAATGTGTTACCTGCTGATTTCTTTAATTTCTACCTGATTTGCACTTCTCTCAAACTGTGCTGAAGCTTGAAAGTCTCCCCTGTGGTTGCTCTTGTTATGTTTATGCAAGTGTTGTATAAGCCTGCAGGCTTGCTGGGTTGACATTTCTTTACATGTGTAGTACATATAAAACATAAAACTATATAGTCTTTCATCTCATTACATTGTTTTTGGGACTATAAGCTTCTCATGTTATGACCCTACCCTACTCTAAAACCCTTGACATAAAAACATAAAAAATAATCGTTCTGGGTTAGGGTTTGGGAGTGGGGGGTGGGGGTGTTGCAAGTGTTTATGAATGATTTTTATCACACACCTGTCAACTCCTAAACCTCAACAAGAAGTAACTGTGTAACCAAACTATTGTGCTTTTGTTTGTTGCAATAAAAAACTTTGAATTTTCAGTCATTATAAAAAGTCTGTTTTATTGCAGGTGATATGCGCTTCCAGTAAAATAGTTACGGTAAAAAGTTTGTTTCACGCTGTTGGCCAGAGCAAAGTTGCCTTCACTGACTGTCAGAACTTTGAGTGTTATTAGTCGAGGACACTAAATCAAAATCCTAAAAAGATTTGAGTCTTAAATTTAAAAATGTACTTTTTTTCTTTATTTTACTTATTAACTTGATCTTTTATTTTATTTTTATGTTGATTTCACTTTTTGCCTTAAAACGTCTTTAAGTGTCGTGACAAAGAAAAAGAATTAAACAACTAACTTTATCTAAATGTCAGTCGCAACAAGTTTGTGTGCTTGATTATATAACCTCAGCTTTTCTCTTCCAAACTGAAACTTTTCTAACTTCAACAGAAACTCTTTCGCGGCGCACCTAAAGGCACCAAAAGTCCCACTCAATTAGTGGAGTTCAGACTGTGCAGAGCGCCTGTAGTCGGTCTCTAGGAGCCAATGACCAACTGAACGCCCCCTTGCTCCGACACAGCTCTTCAGGGGTGGGGAGTCCAGAAGTTTGAATTTGTATTTTAGAACACCATGGGATTCGAGTTGGACCGCTTCAAGGGGACCGTGGACCCGGACTTCAAATGCAACTTGTGTAATAAAGTCCTCGAGGACCCGCTGACGACTCCGTGCGGCCATGTCTTCTGCTCCGGCTGCGTGCTGCCCTGGGTCGTCCAACAGAGCAGCTGCCCCGTCCAGTGTCAGCGCATCTCCACCAAAGAGCTGAACCACGTTTTGCCTCTGAAGAACCTCATCCTGAAGCTGGAGATTAAATGTGACAATCACACGAGGGGCTGCGATGCGGTGGTGAAGCTGCAACATCTGGCCGAGCACGCCGAAATGTGCGAGTTCTCCCCGGCGAAGTGCAGGAATAAAGGATGCGACGAGGTGCTCAGCCTGCGGGACATGGACGCTCACATGCGGGAGACGTGCGACTACAGAACGGTGGGGATTTGCGAGAGCGGCTGCGGGTTGATGCTCACCCACCGGGAGCAGAAATTAAACAGCCACTGCTGCGTGAGAGCCCTGAAGGCGCACAACAGCGCGCTGCAGTGCAAACTTCTCATCCTGGACAGAGAGTTTAAGAAGCAGGCTATTAAAGCCAACCAGAGGGAGAAGTCTCTCTTGGCACAACTTTCCGCCGTGCACAGCGAGCTGCAGATGACAGCGCTGAAATATCAGAAGAAATTCACCGAATACAGCGAGAGGATTGACTCCCTGACCAAAACCGTGGCTTTCTCCTGCAAGGTAAACTTTTCATTTTGAGGGAGTAAAAGTTGCGAGTCTTGGTGTCTGCGCCTTTTTCACCCTGACGCAGAAAGAGCGTTCCTTCATGAATGAATCCTTACAGAAAATATGTGCATAAAAAAAGTTCAGTTTGACTATATGGACCCCCACGACTCGTGACATATTGTCTCGTGGTGACATCGATCCCTGCAGATATTTCACAGCCACCTTTAATAACCAGTAAAAACCGCGTGCTTACATTCTGGGACTTGGTGCAGCTCTTTTATTGAACCTCCACCCAAGTTCCGTTTCTGTAATGAAAATGCAACAAAAACCGAATGAGTCCTGTTCTGTCAATGCTTGTTTCTGTGTGTGTGCGCGCGCGCACACGCGTGTGAGGGGAAGGCTGTGCTGAGAAGTTTGCTTCTTGTGTGTCTGTTTAGTGACATGTATGTCAGCTGTGCCTCTGGCCAGCTGGCAGCCAATTGGGGGGAGGGACAAATATTTACTGCAGTTTTGTACACAACAAAGTCCGGATCCAATTATAAAGCCTCCACACACCAGGTTTGTTTGAGTTTCTCTGGTTCTGGATATTCATCCTCAACCTGAAAGAAATATGACAAATCACAGTCAGGGTTGGGGGAGGATTACTGGCTAGTGAGGGTCACAGCAATGTGGAGGGGCCTTTCAGAACTGTAGGGATCATAATACATGAATGTGTAGATCTTAACACAAACCGGCTGCACGTGCTTGTGCAGAAAGATTTTATAGTTCAGGTTTAAACACATGATGTCTAGTTATATGCAGCATCCAGTCTTAAATTAGTGCTTGATGGCTGCATGCTGCAGCTGTGAACAGCTGGGAGAAGTCGTTCAGACCGGGATCAGGTTCAGTTTTAGGACCGGGACACACACAACTGACAGTGTGTTAAAGTGGACGAAGTGGCATTTAAATTTAACAGTTCTTAACATTTTCTAATTTAGATTACCCCCCCCCCCCCACACACACACACACACACACACAAGTGTGTTTTGTTATCCTTATGGGGACCGTCCATTGACTTCCATTGATTTTAGTAACTAGATTTATACCTAACCCAAACCCTTTTACTAACCTTAACCATTACTGATCTATAACTAACCCTAAGACTAACTAAAACTCTATTCACGCCATACCTATAAACCTAACCCCTAACCCTAAAAAGGGGAGTCCCCCTCATGGGGACCAGGCTTCGGTCCCCACAAGAACCCTCGGACCCCAGAAAGATAGTAAAAGTCAGGAAACGGGTCCCCAGGAGGTCAGAAATACAAACCCACACACACACACACACACCAATTTTTTTTTATTGCATCCTAAAGGTTGTTCATTGTGGAGTCAGTTCCAACTAAATCATTTGCAAGGGCAAATGGTGAAATCCCTCTTACTGGTGTAACTAATAGCGATTGTATCGTTCACTGGACAGCAACCTGTCAGTCTTGACAAAAAAAGTTGGTCATTCTTAGAGTTCCTTTTTTAATATCAGCTGAAAATTCCTAGTTTCGGGATGTTTTTACATAAAAACAGGAATTGTACTTGAAGTCCATAAAAGAGAGGGGGCGCAGGAATTAGAGCCCACATTGTACTGTCAGAAATCAGTAACTACTTATATAATATGTCTTGTTAATCCTTCATCATTGGGGATACTTTTACCTGTCATGGCAAGAAAAGCCAACGTAATGGCATGTGGCTGTTCCTTTGAAGGCACGCTCGTTTGCAAGCCTTCACAGTACCATGGACCTGTAACAACTACATGGAGGGCATCTGTTACCAGGTGTTCAAAATATAAGAGAGCACAACGGTAGATTTGTTATGACATTTCAGTTCTTCACATCACTGGCCTTTTGTTTTGTGATCTTATCAGATAGGAATTTGTTTTTTCACTGCTTTAGACATTTTGCATGGGAAATTGGTCGAGGTGCAGACAGAATGCCAGAAATCTCGTATCAGAATCCACATCCATGACGGAACATCTTAAATTGATTATTACAGCAGAAATATGACATGCCTGCAGAAATGGCTACAGTTAGCTGCTGCTGTTATTTGTGTTTGGAAACTATCTTTCCATAACTCAGACTAGCTTTTAGCTATAATCAGTCCAGTCAGAACTGATTGTTCTCCGAACCGAGACTGCTGTAAGTGTTACATCAGGTTTGACTGTTCATAACCTTTTCATACATCAAAAGATCTGAACTATTGCTTTAAGCTAAAGTTGTTTGCATTTAGCTCAGGAAAATAATGTTCAGAACAACTTAACTTCTAGCTAGTTGATTAGCATGCAAAACTTTGGTTAAACTAATCTCAAAACCCAGAAGAATCTATAGTTTATGTTTCTATAACATGAACACTAGCTTGCTGAATTATTTTTTTTGTTGCAAAGCTTTGTTTTTATTCAGATTTTTTAACTAGCCATTTTGGTAAATGTTTGAACTAGCAATGTTTGTAAGTTTAGATTATAGCTGTTTTACTTAAAGTCAAGAATGCTCATAACCTATTTTGTATTAACTTATGGTTAAATTCAAAGAAAGAAATGATTGTCAATTATTTAAACTTGTCCTTATTTATCATTTCTGTCGCTCTAGTTTTAGCTAATTATCTCCGCCAGGAAGTCACATTTTCACCAGGGTTTGTTTGATAGTTTGTTTGTTAGCAAGATAATGAAAAAAGTTCTGGATGGATTTTGAAGAAATTTTCAGGAAAGGTCAGAAATGGTTCAAGAATAAATGAGTAGGTTTTTGGGGGGGATCCGGATCACCATCTGGATCCAGGAATGTTCCTTAAGGATTCTTCATCATTGTGAGACAGAGCAGTTTTTAAAGAAGCCATTTCATACAAATTTCAGGACTTTATGGTTCTTTCTGAAGTATTAACCTGTAATATGAAACATTTTATATCTAAGAAAATGTTAGGAAACACTGATTAACAGACCTTTCAATCTGTCTGTAAGAAGACTCAGCTGGTTCCGTCAGGCTTTGGGCTGCAACTCATTAATATTCATTATTTGATATTGGTGAACTCTGATTGGCTAACAAACTAGCCTATGAGAGCAAAGTATACTGTTTCCTGCCCCGCTGTGCATGGCAACAGCACACCGAGTCTCTTCCGGTTGATACGTGTTTATGCGAGCGGCTTTTAGCCAGCAACCATCTAGGCGTGGTTTCAACTGCAGAAGCTGATAAATACTAACAAACAAAAGAGTTGTGACGAAACAGATACAGGCTGTTTGAACTCGGGTGTTATCACCACCTGCGTAGTTTAAGAGATAAAAACTAAAAGATAAGTTGTTGACCTGTTTTCACACCCGCTATGAAGGTAAGAACACCTGTGGAGCTAAAATATTCAACAGAAACCTCAGAAAAACCGTTTTTAATGGAACATTAACATAAATGATCCAGGTGCTTGTTTTTGGTGTAAATCACAATATGGAGAGAATTGAGGTGTTTGGTGGAGGTTTGCGCTCTCCATTTTGTCAAGTATAATGGTGGGATATCCAGGGAGATGAATTACACACATTGTACATTTTCACACAAAAAGTTAAAGAAAATATTTTGAAAGTTAGTGACAGAAGAGAAAGTGCAGGCCTTCATTAGAAGTAAGAAAAGATGACCTTCATTGTTCCTCTCAGTGAAAGGGCTTGTCTGTTGTTTACACCTCACTGAATAAATGTCAATAACAAACACCGTGCAGGTGGAGATTTGTTATGACATATCAGTTCTTCAGGTCATCGAGTGGACGCGGGCTTAGTATTACATGCAATGTTTGGTGAGTAACCGACTGAAATCTGGGAGATTCCATCACCCCTCAGCTCCGACTTCCTGCACAAGATGGACGATTTTATTATCTTTTATAAAAAGAAAGAGTCAGTGAGGCTGTAAGGGAGATGGAGATGAGCAGAGTCTGTGGAATAAGTGACTGCTGTTTCCTATAATAGCACTTAACACTAAACTTCAGTGAGCCTGGAAGAGCAATAAAATAAAGCAAAAACAAAAGCTTGGATCTTTTTCTCTGGTTTATTTCAGTGCTGTCACACTTTCCACTCAGCTTCAGCTTGACTCTGAACCAAACTTATACTGGGTTGTAACAGATGAGAGGGAACATGTGTTTTTTAAAAGTATTAAAATTACAATAATATTAATAAATAAAACCTATTCAGCATCCACTGATTAGATCAGGATTAAACTAAATTTAAAGCTTTAGTTTATGTGGTTGAATATTTTACTGTCTGTTACTTATGAGACAGATAACATAAAAAAAGTTGTAAATGGTTCTTTAAAAAGGGGTTTTATTTAAAAAAAATGAATGTGTACCAGGCTCCGGGTTATTTTATGGGACTAAAATTTACACTTTAATGATCATGTAACTCTTTAAATTTCCCCTTCAGCATTTTGACATTCTTAAATTCTGTCGATTAAAAGGTTTAGGAGTGCTCCCGCTTGATCACATCATCACTTTGTAACTAAATATGTTTCCTTTTTGTTCAGTGCCTAGACTATATTTAGACACACTATGCTAGGAGTTATAAAAAAAGGAAGGCGGCATGATGGAGGACAGACTCGGAAAGTGTGACACATGCTGAGGTGAGAGGGCCAAATGACCAGCAGACTTCAGTTTCATTGCATTTTACTTTCCCTTGTCAGCTACAGGCTGTATTCTTTTTCCTCTGTTTCAGAACCTTAAAGTCTGTTTTTTTTTTCTTTTTTTTGGCAAAGCTCATATCCCTGAATGATGTTTTCATTATCATGTTTTGTGTTTTTGGTGGTCAGAACATATTTTTTTTATCACAGCACATCTTATGTTGAAGTCAGGGCTGTTTTGGAAAAGATTCCCTTCATTTTTAAAGGATTAGAACGTTGTAAGAGTGTTAGCAGATGTGGGAAAAAACAGAGCTGCTCAATTAGAGTTCTTATTAATGACATAGAAACACAATTTACATCTAAAAATCTAGTTAAAGATGAGGCTCAACCTGAGTGTATAAGTCTAACCAGCTGCTTTGTCGCCTTTATTTGTCAGATTCATTGCAGTGTGATGCCCAACTGTTATCATGTTGACAGTAATATCTGTTATCACTATAATCTGGAAGCATGTGTCTCTAATGGTGGCATGACATTGTGCTGGAGTGCACATTCCACCATGGCTTGACATGCACATGATGGTCTTTTTAGCCTTTATGGCTGTTAGGGCACAGTACATGCCAAATATTTCGGCTTTATATTTAGACTGTGTGTGTCACAGCATACTGGAGTGGCAGCTGAAATTAGGTTTCCTCATAGCGCCCCTCTAAGTCCTGCTTAAAAAAACAGATTAAGGGCTGACTCTGCGAGTTTCCCAGAGGTTTACATGTCATGTTGCCTCTAAGTAAGAGCTCCACTGGTGTATTCATTTACATAGGACAACAAATTGTATGAGAGGCCTGCTGGCTCTTTTATTAAAGGCATTTCTGGGTTTTTAGCTGGCTAAGCCCAGGAGAGTGCTGGTAAGGGCTTTTTAAAGGCAGCATTTAATCAACATTCACATTTAACTTGTGAACAAGTCAATGAATATTTGGATATTATTGGGAAAAAGATATATATTTTTGATGTACATACATATGTTGAAACATAATTTGATAAGCTAGTAAAACAGTGATAATGGAGTACAGAAAATGAATCAGCCTGTAGGTTAAACAGATTGCTTTCACAGAACATTAAAGTCACAGTATGTAAGAATTAGACCTTGTCATCAAATCAGAGTCTTGCAGTTCATGTAGAAAAAAACTGTCTGTTCTCAGCCACTCACCCCCTCCCCTCTCTGATTTTTCTGTTTGGTTGCCAGTTCCAATTTTGATCCTCGTTTAGTTTCTCTTGTGTGTTCAATTTTTGGGAATGTCTAAAGGCCTATTTGTAGGGATGCACTAAAATTTTGGCCGAAAATGACCCAAAAGTGCATTTTTGCTTTTTGGCCAAAAGACCTAAATCACGTATACAACACGGTCGAAACGCGTGGCTCAGTGAGTGAACAGTGTCACCATACAAAGGGCTGCAACTTTCTGTTTCTAACTAATTTTCCAGACCTCGTTCATGATTTTTTTTTTCTCTAAAAAGTGCCTAACAACAAATCTGGTGACATTTCTGACAACACTTAGCTTGTTTTTGTGAAACTTTGTCGCCAATATTCTCTGCAGATTACAGACCTGGTTTGTTCTTTCTTGTCGCAGAAGCTTGTCTGCACTATCTGCTAGTGCTAGCTGCATGCAGACCTGGTGCATTCAAGCAACGTTTAAGAACGTAGAACATTTAAAACTTCTACCTAAAACACTGAAAATAACACCATAAACCATAAATTTCTGTTTAGTGGGGTTTCTCAAGCAATGTTTGTTGTTTGTTGTTATATGTCCTATTTATTTCACAAAGTACTACAAAAATAAACAAAAAAACAATATTGTCTCTCTTAATTTAGTCTTTTTGAGATATTGCAGCAATTTTTTTTCAGAGCTAGAAATGTAGTTATTTTCTGTTAACTAATGATCATTTCTTTCAGTGTTTCGGTTTTCAGTCTTGGTTTCCTCATTTTCGGTTTTGGTCAAGAATTTTCATTTCGGTGCATCCCTACCTATTTATTCATTGAGTTTTCCTAAGTGTGTTTGAACGCCCCACTACGTGCAGCTCGGCTGCTCAGTTGGAAGGATGTGGTGGTTTCTTACTTTTAGCTGCTGCTCATCGTTGAATTATAGCTGCTTGTGTTGAAGACTTGGCAACCCTGCAGACTCACATGTGATTCGCTATGGAACCAGGAAGTCTGGACGTGTAAATAATGATTCCGGTCCAGACCAGCATTTTTAAAATAACCAAAACTAGCGACCACCCAGCCGGCTGAGATTGAGATCTGTTACAATGTGACTTTATTTTCAGCATTAGTTGGACATTAGACTGTGTGATTATTTCACTGTA
>SSNP01000057.1:2245527-2376151 GCA_006937955.1 Pachypanchax playfairii | reverse complement strand
AAATTCTTACAAACTGTACCTTAAAGGTATGGAAATAAGGAATTTCTAAGCAGTTGAAGAGAAAAAGTGCACCTACTTCCAGTTTAAAGGATTTTTTTTTTATATGTTATCAGTCAAAAGATTGGAGGAGAAAAGTTGAAATGAGAACATGTGTCCAAACCTTTGGCTGGTAGTGTACATTTTGTTCATATATAAAATCCTTACATTTAAGAAACTGTGCATTTTCTTTCTACCACAACCATATTTGCAAATTTTTGAAAATCATAACTAGACACAGAGTCTGGCTTGTAATTGTGCATCTAGCCTCTGGCAGACCCATCAGCTTCCAGCACAACATCAAACACAGAAAAAACAGGTTTTCAGTTTCAGCATATGTTACAGCACACAGTTTAGCTTGTTACAGCAGGAAAAGTACAGGAGCAATTTATAAGATTGAAAGGACTCCACCGCGCATAACTGAGCTTGTCGTTAAATGTGCAGTGTGGCATTGTTATGCCTCACTAGGACACAGATTTTGTTAATGTAGCTTTTGTTAACAAAATGAGCTTGACTATATGAATTGTTGTAAACCAAGAATGGAGTCAGAAGGATTCTGTTTGTAGAAAGCACGTGTTCAGAATCAACAACCCATCTGATTTAATCTGCTCTCTATTATAAATACTACTAACAGACAAATGATGGCAAAAATGTATAATAATGTGCAGAAATGATGTTTCTGGTGTGGGTTTCTTTTTTTCTGTTGTTATTTTGCACTGTGACAGTTTCTTTCTATGCAACATCAGCCCCAAATAAAGCTGCATCAGCATTTTTATCATTGCAGTGAAGTTGGATTGACAAATTATTGCAAAAAATTCAAAGTCATTTGTTTAAAAAAGTTGATCCAACTCTGTTTATCACTCGGATAGAGCTGAATAATAATAGAACAGTCAATATTAAATCACGATTATTTACCATGACTCATTACGTTTGGAGTAGTCTGCTTCAGGCAGAGCAACTCATGTGTTGTTAATCTTATTATTTTACTTTTATATCTAGAAAATATTTTTATGGGGTAGAATAGATCCAAATCACTGTCTGGATCCAGGAATGTTTTTTTAAGGATTCTTCATAATTGTGAGATCGAAATCCATTTAACCCCTCCCTTCCACTGGATGCGCAACGTTAGTGACGCATAATATGCAGCTGATAGTCACCATTAAAGTCAATAAGACCTTTCCCACTGCGCTCAAAGCAGTGCGCATGAGACGCGTCCCAGAAGCGTAGTGTCGCAAGCATTATGTTGCAGTTCTATTTTTTACACAGTGCACTTTTAAAACGTGTCAAGTTCAGCAGTTTAGTTTGGACCAGAAAGGAAATCAGGCATTCTTGCCCGGACGTTTCAAAATAATATGACATGTGCGGAATTCCGTTTGCGAGACTATGAGAAAATACAGTACCTGTGACGGGTTTGAAGTCTGTAGGTAGTGTGAAAAAGGCCATGTACCTTCTGGATACATGTTGTCATCTTTCTCCCTGCTTGTTGTTGTGTGTACTGACGAAATCATGTGCGTTTTCGCTATTCTCATGAGTTTCCATGATCTTCCAGGACCAGCTGAGTGTAACGCTACGCAAGTGATTTACACGTGTGAAGCGCTCCCTTTAGGAAGTGACGCGCAGCTGATTGCGTGAGCAAAACGTTGCGTGCTACTGACGCATCCAGTGGAAAGGAGGGGTCACGCCCAGGGCCGACCCTGAGCTGTATGGTGCCCTAGGCGAAAAAGGATGCCCAGAACAGAAACAACGTAACTCAATAACTGGATTAGATTGCAAAAAATATTTATTTATAATAAAATGAACAGTAGAAATAGATATAGATTATTATAATTATTACTTATTTTGCTCTTTTCATGAGATGAATGGTATTTCCCACAGTTTTTCCAAAAAGAAAAAGGAGGATTTGGCGCCCCCTCCAGTAGAAGGCACCCTAGGCAATTGCCTAGTATGCCTGGCCCTGGTCATGCCCTAATAAATGGTCCAGGTGCTCATTAAAAAAAATACAGGATCATTTTTGGTGTAAATCACAATATGGGTGGAACTGAGGTGTTTTGTTCTCTGAGTGCTTTTCTAGTTCAACTAGATTTGATTTTTTTTTATCCATTAGTGAAGTGCTCAGTTTATTGTTCTGTTCCTCAACTCAAATGTATAGTTTTAATTTATATTATCATTATTTGCCATCTTTTTGTTCATGTGTCTTTCTTCTGTCTAACTGTAGGAAGACCAGACTAAAAGTGTGACAGTAGTCCTTCTTCGCGAGGGCGGATCTCTGGGTTTTAACATCGTAGGAGGAAGGCCATATGCGGTAGGTTGAAAGCTGAGTGTTTGGGATGTTTCATTTTTTCCGATGATCGGCCAAGTCTCATATGTCAGTTAAGGAATGAACAGTATATTGGAAGCATCCCAAACCTTCTGTGCACTGAGCGACATGGTTCAAACAGCTGACCCAGCATGTGCTTTTTATTTGGTGGACAGATGAACCGCACTACTGAGGTTGATTGTGTTTATATATTGGTCTGGTTTAGTGGATTTGGTGTTCCAGATAAAAAACAAAAACAAATGATAATTACACTCACGAGAGTTAAATCTAGGATTATGGTTATGACCGCAGTTGTTTTGTCTTTAATCGAGGGGATTTTGATGGTGAGGTAAACATAGAGGGAAGGGTCTTTTATCCTTTCCTGAACCTTTCACAGTCACTGCGTTTTCTACCTTTAGGCTATAGGGTAAAAGTAATCAACGATGCCACGCGTTCTGCTGAGTGAAGGGCTGAAAATATCTCAACTCCATTATAATCTTGTCCTGTTTATTTTCCTTCAGTTAAAGTCCAGCTAACTTAATCATTTGTGTTGCGGTTTCACCAAGACTGCTCACTATTACAAACCTAAGGAACTAACTTTTCTGTACATTGGCTATAACAAACTATTTAATCATTGAAAACTGTGAAACATTTGTCCTCAACTTTTAGTGCTATAGATTGTCAGCCTGACGTACAACTGCAACAGATATACTCGTCAAGCTTAGAGCAATAGTTCAGATCTCTTGAACTGGGGTTCTGAAGAAAGCTGATGATGGCGCTGATGTAGATAGTTTTTGGAACGGCCTGATGACCTAGTGCCTGTCTGAGCAGGGCGAAGACCAAAGTGGATTGCAGCTGTCACAAAACAAATGCAGTCTAGAAAAATTCATTAAAGTTCATGCAAATGTGGTTTTATAATTGCTTACACCCCCATTAGCTTTGCATTTCAACAAGCAGCTAGCTGTAGCACTTTGCTTGCTAACTTGAGTAATCTAAGTGAGAATATAAATAACAATGGTACAGAATGCAAAGAAAAGCAGATCATTTTCTTAACCCCAAATTATTAATAATCAGGGCTTTAACGCCGGGCTCATACTGCCTACAGAATGGCTTCGGTCCGGATTTGGTGCGGTTTTTCTGCAAGCTACCACTCGCATCTGCTCTAGATAGGGAGTCCGGCCTGCTTCGGTGCTGGGTGTGGAAACGGCACTCGCGAGAACAGATTTTCACGTGGGCTATCGTTTTGTTGGGACTTCACACGAGAACACATCCATTATTTAGCAAATGTGTGAAAAGGTGTTGTGCTGCAGGCTTTCGGGACCCTGTGTCACCAGGTGTGATGTAATGCTTACATTTCCTATTAGCGCGTGTGCTGTCTAAAAAGAAGAGTCCAGTTACAATTGTTTGTACACTCGTTTATTTTGAAAAAACACCGGATATTCAAGCCACACTTCCTGTATAGCTCGTCAGATTTCATCAAACTAGACGCGGATCCTCTCCGGCGTCCTGAAAAAAATAGAACTTTGTGGATTCTTTCCATTGTGCCGTACGGCCCCCGTAACCGGACCCGCACCGCGCGGAGCTAATGTGAGCCTTCAAAAGGGATTTTAATCTAACGGAATACCTGCGGGGGCTGCACCGGACCGGATATGGATGCAGTGTGAGCCTGGGGTAAATTAACACCCGCCAAATGCTGGTTAAAATGCACTTTGGTGGGTACAAATAAAAAATTACAGGCCACTTTGGTCAGTGATGCATCTGAGTCTGTTGGGCGGCTGTGGCTCAGTGGTTAGAGCGTCGCCTTCCAATCGGAAGGTTGGCCGATCGATCCCGGATTCTGCCACCACATGTCGAAGTGTCCTTGGGAAGACACTGAACCCCATGTGGTCCTTCATTTTGTATATCAGGATGTGTGAATGGGTGAATGTAAAAACTTGTAGTGTTAAAGAGCTTTGAGTGGTCTGAGTGACTAGAAAAGTGCTATACAAATACTAGAAAAGCACTCAGAGAGCGCAGACCTCCGCCAAGTGGACATATTGTAGAAAGTACTATAGCCATATCCTTAAAAAAATTCCTGGATCCAGACAGTAATTCGGATCACCCCCAAAATCTAATCGATTCTTCCTTGGGTCATTTCTAACCTTTTCTGAAAATGTCATCAAAATCCATCCATTAGTTTTTGAGTTATCCGGCTAACAGACATACAGACTCGGATGAAAACATTACCTCCTTGGCGGAGGTAACAAGACATTTACCAATACCCATGTTACATGACCATATACGTCATTACCCCACCTGACCATCTCAGCCGCTCCTTATTGTCTGTCCTCTTTCCACGGCAAAAATAAGTCCCGGCTGCAGAGTGATACTTCCGCATTTGACTCCAGACTGGTAGCCTACAAACCTCAGTCTCCAGAGTATCTAAAAACTTGCTTTTCCCATAAAATGTCTCTAAAACCTCACATTTGACTCTGTGGTAAGTTTCCTTCTGTTCTAAAACTTGAGTTAATAGCAACATTGGATTTAGTTTTGACCTTCTAAAATAGTTGTTTTATTTTGCTGCTGTGATTGGGACTCATTTTAAAATGTGATTGTTTTGAAATACCAAGTTTCATTTAAGCTTAAAAAACTTGGTGCGTAAAATGTGTGCACTTTATTTGATACATGATAATGTATTCTTTAATTCAGCTATGATGACTTAATGATATTTATTTGCATTGACTGTATTTTTGTAATTGTTTGGCATCTAGGTCTCAAATGTTTATAAGCTAAGCTGTGCAGCTAAATTAAATGAATAGTGAATTTATTTTTGAATGTTTACTGGGCAACCTATCCTGAATGACCTGGGTATCTTTGTTCAGTTTAAATGTTTATGATTTGTAATGTTAATATGTTTACCAGTAAACTTGGTTTTTGACATAGATTGAAGCTAGAGTTGGGCGATATAAGATTTTTCCATATCACGATATGTTTTTTTCATTTCAGGCGATAACGATATATATCACGATATAAGCCAAATAACTATATTTGTAAGATTTAAATGTGCCGTTGCTCACAAGTTAATGTAAAAATGTGAACTAATCAGAAGGTTGTTTTGATTTCGACATTTATTTCCCATCATAAGTTCAACAGGGCAGATGTACTTAAGGAACATGAGACTTCAGTTTCAGATAAATAAAGGCAAATATTGCAAACTACACAAAAGGTAGCCACAGCATCGCTATGTCGCTTAGCTTTTTGTTAAAAAAAGTTAATTTAGAGCATGTTGATAATGGGTAAAACTTCTCATTTAAGACTTTTCTAAAGTTCATTTTCAAATTGTGGTTGTGCTTCAGGGATTTGCAGGTGTGTGGAACATGTTTCATGTTGTTTATGGAGAGTGAGAGTAAAGTGGTTAACTCAGGTTTAGCTCTGATTCTCAGGTCATGGCTGTGGTTTTTGATGTAGACTTCTTCAGTCCTCTTTTCAACATGTTGAGATTTATGGCCTTCTGTGGGCCAGGGCCCCCCTATGGGCCAAGGAAGCCGCTCAGTTTAAAGCTATTGCGAAGATCTATTCTCAAGAGCCAGATTAAAGGTTCACTTCACCCAAATAAAAAGAAGACATATTTTTTACTTAGTTATACCAGGGTTACACATTCCATTACCTGGATATCTGACTGGAAGGCTGATTGCCTTAAAACACTCTTGACAGAAAATGTTTCAGTTGTGTTTCAACACACTTGATTAAGTTAATCCTATTTTTGTTACTTAGATTAATTTAATTTAAACCATTCTCTGGATAGCTTTTAAAATCTGATCTCTGCTCATTCGTTTCACTCCCCTGTCCTGACCCCAACACACAGAGTGTTTTTATTAAAGTAATTTATCTTGTAAAAAGGATCATAGTGAGATACAATCAACAGAGACAAATAAATGACCAGACAAGTACACAAGAAGCAGAGATGAGCAATACAGTCACTAAGGTCTCATCTGCTTTGGATGCTTTTAAAAACTCATATTTTCTGCTGGGTTTTTATCTCCTATCCATAAACAGAATTTCTGGTGAGAATAACAATGATTTTTTTAAAACTCTGTCCGTGTAAATGTGATATATGGAGCTTTTCAGAAACGTCTAGATAGTGGCCTGATTAGCACTCGTCTACTGTTATTGTTTGCTTTGGAAACAAAACACCGGAACTGTTTTAACGCTATGTTTGTCTCAACTCATCCTAATCCTGCTGCTGATCATTTATATTTTGAGCTGAAATGCTTCATAACTGATAGGAAACTGTAAACAGCATCAAGGAAAAATCCAAGTTTCACGAGTTTTGGGAAACTCAGAAATATCTTTTTCTGTATTTTATAATGTGGAGCTGTTTACTGCAGTGTGGAATGTGTGTTTCGGTGTTTTAATTTGAATAATGTGGACTGAAATATTTAGGAAGTAATAAAAAAGATAGAAAATTTGATTTTTGCCCTTAATAATAAACACATTCAGTTAGAATCTGCATTTTCTGTTTTCTCGTGTTATCTGTCTAATATTTTAATTTATTGATGATCTTTAACATTTAAGTTTGCAAACATACAACAAAATGAGAAATAATGAAGGAGTAAACATTTTTTTCAAGTCACTGTATATGCAATAATCTACGCCTGACAGTGTTACATTAGGATGGAATGAAACCACACATAAAGTACAAGTACACTGCATGGCCAGAAAAAAAAAGAAGTCACCACCTGGATTTAACTAAGCAAATAGGTACGAGCCTCCTGTTGGATAATTACTGCCTGGGCGATTATCTTTCAGCTGGCAACAAGTTATTTAACCCCAACTGGTGCAATGAGTTGCTTCTTAAACAACCATGTTGAAAGACACGTGAAAAAAATGTTAGTCTGCTTGAGAAAGTCAAATCATAGGCATAAAGCAGAGAAAACATCTAAGGAGGTTGCAGCAACTAAAACTGGGTTAAGAACTGTCCAACACATTATTAAAAACTGGAAGGATGGTGGTGAACCATCGTCATCAAGGAAGAAAAAATACTGAGTGATTGTGATCAATGATCACGCAAAGGTTTGGTGAAATCAAATCAAGTAAAAACAACAGTAGAACTCAGGACTGTTTAATAGGGAAAGTAAGAACATTTCCACACACACAATATGAAGGTGACTCAAGGGACTGAACAGCTGTGTAACTGTAAGAAAACCACTAATCAGTGAGACTAAAAAGGCAGGATTGGACTCTGGAGCAACGGAAGCAGGTCATGTGGTCTGATGAGTCCAGATAGACCCTGTTCCAGAGTGATGGAAGATGGTCACGTGGTCTGATGAGTCCAGATAGACCCCGTTCCAGAGTGATGGAAGATAGTCACGTGGTCTGATGAGTCCAGATAGACCCCGTTCCAGAGTGATGGAAGAAGGTCACCTGGTCTGATGAGTCCAGATAGACCCCGTTCCAGAGTGATGGAAGATGGTCACGTGGTCTGATGAGTCCAGATAGACCCCGTTCCAGAGTGATGGAAGAAGGTCACCTGGTCTGATGAGTCCAGATAGACCCTGTTCCAGAGTGATGGGTGCATCAGGTTAAGAAGAGAGGCAGATGAAATGATGCTCCCATCATGCCTAGTACCTACTCTACAAGTCTGTGGAGGCGGGGCTATGATCTGGGGTTGCAGCAGTCAGTCAAGTCCAGGTTCTGCAACAAGATGTGATCAAAGAATGAGGTCAGCTGACTACCTGAATATACTGAATGACTAGGTTATTCCATCTATGGATTATTTCTTCCCTGATGACACGGACAGATTCCAAGATGACAATGCAGGATTCATCAGGCTAAAATTGAGACAAAGTGGTTCAGGGAGCATGAGAAATCACTTTCACACATGGATTGGCTCCACTGAGTCCAGACCTGAACCCCATTGAGAATCTTTGGGATGTGCTGGAGAAGCTTTGCACAGTGGTCAGACTCCACCATCATCAATGCAAGAAGTGAAAAATGAATGTAACACTGGATGTAAATAAATCTTGTGACATTGCAGAAGCTTATTAAAACAATGTCACAGTGAATGTGTGTTGCAATCAAAGCTAAAGGCACTCCAACAAAATATTAGAGTGTGTGACCATGTTTTTTTTGGCCAGGCAGTGTATTTCTCTTGACTGCACTAGTACACAACTGAAATTATTTTGTGAAATGTGAAAATTGGTTGAAACTTTCTTCTGGTGTTGCATAGGTCATTATTTGGAACCAGTATAATCTGTAATTTGGAGACCTTTATTCTCCTGCTGTTCTAAGGTGAAAGTATATATTTTAAAAAATTTTAACAGTAGTTTCAAACCTTTGGAAAGATTTCTTGAATGTTCTGTTCCTCTTAGTAATTTCCAACACTGTACTTATTTTGTTTTGAGAGAATGACAGTGGTCTATTTCACAGGAAGAAAATGACAGCACTTCAAATGAAGGGATCTTTGTATCCAAGATTGTTGAGAAAGGGCCAGCGGACAAAGAAGGAGGCCTTCAAATCCACGACAGAATAACTGAGGTATGTGAGTATTGTTTGATGTAAAGTGTAAGGGACAGAGGTTGAAGTACTGTTAATGTGTCAGTGACTTCTTTAGCTCTAGCTTCAAGCAACAAATGTGACACATGAGAGTGATTTCTATTTTGTCGTTTTATGTAATTTCCAGAGAGTAAATTTTGCTGACAGTTTTTGTTCGAACATGTTTTTCTACAAATCAACAGTTAGTCAAAGGCCTTGTTAAGAGGGCATCACTGAAGATGGGCAAAGATAAACCTGGGGCGACACTTTCTGTATTTGGTTTCAGCGAGTGAGAGCCCTGTGTTTGCTTTCTATCTAGAAAATCCCTTATGACAGAGCTGCCGTGTCACATCCTCCTCTCGCCTTTAAACAGAATCTTGTGTGGAAAGGCCAGCTCACCCTGAGGTCAACTTGAGGGATGATTTGAACAACTCTACATCACAAACCCTGCTTTTATAGAACAACTAGAACTCTACACAATGCCTGCATTGAAATGAGGGCTTTATGTGGATTACAAATGTGTAGTACCATGTGCCACAAGATGACAAATATGGTTTGTTGCAGGCTTTATTGTTAAACCTCACTGAAATTGCCTCAGAGTACTTTCTGAACAGTGCAAAGATGTCTGTGGAGAGTGTTTACAAGAAGGGAGAACATCTGGGTTGTGTTGCTTGCTCCGGCCTGATGTTCATCCAGCTGAATGCCAACTTACACGCAAGAAAATGCCATCGTTTCTCTGGCTAAGGCCTCATGTCATGTCTTCTAAGTAATGTGGCTTTAAATTCAGTAACAATATATGGTAATATGGGGTGGCTGTGGCCTAGGGGAAGAGTTGCCTACTGCCAACTGTAGGGTTGTTTGTTCGAACCCAGCTTTTGAAAAAGAGGATACTTATCTCGTTGGGACCTTCCTGGTATAACAAAGGTATAAAAGAATAAAATAAAATAAAAACTGTTACATTTTTCTGTCTTGGTTGCAGCAAAGAGTTCACTAATAATCTACTAGCCAATACTTGCTGATATGAGATGAGCTCAGATGTCATAAGAGTGTGTACATGTCTGGTGTATTTTTAAGATGCAGGTTTGCTGTCTCATTTTTACGAGCATTCGTGCATGTGCTTGTCAGGGCGAGTGTAAGTACTCGATCATGTTAATGGCCCAGATGTTGCTGTATTTAGTTCCTTGTGTAGAGTTTTATTATGAGATAACTATTTACCTCTTTACAGATGGCACGTAAAGAGAGTACAGATTTTGCTGTAAGGTGAATCTACACTTGTGTTTGCTTTGTTTTTCGATCTATTGTTGGTGAAGCCTCTAAACTTCTCAACTGAAGGAGACCTCCATTGTACAGGGAACATGAAGAGCCTGAGGAGGTAGCGAAACACCATGTTAAGTGTTTTTTTTTCCTCTCCAGAGGTTAGAGGTTATTTGAAACCTAACAAAAATCAATAATTTATCAGTTGAAATAAAAAATGCACAAAAATCTCAGAGTTGATCTTTGTCATTTCTTCTTTTCACTGGTGGTTAAACCTGATGATGGAAAACATTTCTAACTTGCCTTATTTGTTGACCGATTGAAGCAGAAAAATTCCACATCCCGTTTTTTCAGTTCACCGTTAGAAGCACAATGTCATAACAACATTTGTAGTTGTGTTGGTTTTCTCTTTGACCCCAGGTGACTGTGTTTTAGAACCTTGTGGTTTGCAAGATTGAATCAAAGGAAATGAATCCCAAAAGCCTGAAGGTAGTTTTGTGTTCATATTTGGAACTTGTGGGTTGAAATCAACAGCCTGCAACTGTGTCCTATTTAGCACTTTATGTAGGACACAGTACATTAGGAATGCAGAGGCCTTTAAACCTAGTTTGTAATTGTACCTCTCAGGAACTATGTTTTGCAGGGACTTATTTTATCACTCAGCAACACTGGCAAAGACTTAATGATTAAGTATTTAGAGGTATTCTTCCTTTTTCTTTTTTACTAGTTGATGACCTGTCAAATCCAGAAACCATAGTGAGCTGGAGAAACACTTAGTTTGTGATGCTTTTCCACTGCTGTATGAAAAATTGTCAGGATTCCAACAGGATGTGTGAGTTTGTTATTGTGATTATGTTTACGACATTAACTGATTTATATGTGTTTGATATAATCATTTTGCCATGTCTGACTGTTCAGATGTGCAAGAGACAGTCTTACAGAACACTTAAAACATACAGACATTGACAAAATTGTTGGCATCCTTCTGTTATAGGAAATGAAATAAAAATCGACAGTGGTCTTTCAGATAGCTTGAAACAGAGTATGGTCTCTTACTGAGACTTCTGCAGCTGTTGAAAGACAAGTTGGTCCACTTGTGAGCAAACTGCTCCACGTGTCTCAGGTTTGAAGAGATCCTTTTTCAAATTGCAGGTTTCACTTCCTGCCCTTCAATAGGCTTTAGATCAGGGCTCGTTGAAGTCCACTTCAGAATATTCAAATGTTCTGTTCTTAACCTTTTTTGTTTGTTTGTATTTGTGAATTTTGGGACATTATTCCGTTGGATGACTGATGAGCTGCTATTAAACTATATATAGTATAAGCTGTGGCCAAGCTTTCTGACACTGGCAAGCACATTTCTTTCCAGAATGTCTTGATAGTCTTGAGATTCCATTTTACCCTGTACAGCTTTAATCTTCAATCACCAGATACAGCAAAGGAACCCCAGACCAGAACCAATACTCCTCTATGTTTCACTATACATACAGTTTTTTTTTTAGCCTTCATTTTTCCTTTTGTAAAAATAGAGCTCCAATTGTGTCTAATCTGTTCAAAAGATCTCCTTCCAGATATTTTGGTGTTTGTCAAATTTGTAGTATTTACTTTCAGCAGTGGTGTCCGCCTCAGTTTGGTGGTACAATCTGAAACTGATGTACCTTGACCTTGTAGTTCACCTCAAATCTCTTTGGAAGTTGTTCTAGGTTCTTTGATAACCATTTGTGTTATTTGTCTCCAATTAGTCATCAATTATTCTTATGTGTCCATGTCCATAAGGGTTGGCTTCAGTCTTATGGACCTTAAACATCTGGTAAATGTCCTGTATTTGTATAGCATTTTTCTAGTCATTCAGACCATTCAAAGTGCTTTCACACTACAAAGGTTTTGCATTTACCCAATATGTAAACCGGGGGGAGAGGGTTGGGGCTAACACTCACACAACATTGGGTTCAGTGTCTTGCCCAAGGACACTTCGACATATGGCAGTGGAAGCCGGGATCAATCCACCAACCTTCAAGTTGGAGGACGACCGCCCTAAACACTGAGCCACAGCCAACCCCAAAGTCCCCCCATGAAAGTCAAGCTGTTTGGAGATATTCTTATAGCCTTTACCTTTTAATATGCTTGTCAGTGATTTTCGTTCCTAAATCCCGAGACATTGTTCTCCTCAGTTTTATAAGCTTCATGTTCAGTGTGGTACACACCATGATATCACTCAGTCCACTGACCACTTTATACACTTCAGATAGGAAGACCGACTGATTCCAAGACACTAATTACTTAACACCTTAGTTTAACAGGTACATCAGCTTTACACATGTATATACACACGTACATGCTCACATATGTAGTTTGGTGGTATTTCGTATTGGTGTTTACTGTAAAAATTGATAATATTGTTTGAAAATTGCAAAGCATCTATGATTTTCTTTCCAGCATCCTACCAAGTCTGCTTTATAGACACACACACACACACACTGCTACACCTTTGACACCAGGCCACAAGGCATAACAGAACCCTGTTATGGGGATCAAGTGCTGTGTGAAAAGACACAAAGTACATGAGCAGTGGATACTCATTCATCTGAAGAGGCAGAGAACCGCAGCTCTGTCAACAGCCATAGAGCTGTTTTCTCTTCCTGTAGTAGAGGTGTTAGTTCCAGTAAGTCTGTATGGATCTAACATGTGCATGATGATCCGTGCCTCGTCCTTCTATAATGGGATCTTAGTCGGGGAATGTGATAGCAGATGGCTGTCCTCTTACAACTCTACAGGCTGGTATGAATCCGTACATGAATACCTCATTGTTCAGATTGACAGTTTTGTCATAAAACATTGAGCTGTGTTTGCTTTTTCTCCCCCTAAATGCTAAAATAAGATCAAAGTACTCTACGCGGGATTTGCCAATGTTTATTCCATGATTTCATGACTGAGCTCTGATTCCTCCTGTTCTGTAGATCTGCTTTTATTAATTTATCTTTTGTTTGCCATTAAATCCCACTATTTTATCCTCAGTCTATCTTTACACTAAGCGACACTGAAAGTCTGAAATGTTGGTGTAGTTTTTGAGCCTCAACCTTCATTAAGCAAGATCATTGTTCCAGAATATCTGTGCCTGAGCTCCCAGTGTAAGGGGGATCTTCTCTTTGTGTCAGTATGGGAAGAACATAGAAACGCCTTGGCTGCTGTTGTAAATGTCGCCTTGTAAATCTTTAGGCAAACATTCTTAGGTCACAGAGGTTGAGCCGTAACAACTACTTAAAATAAACTTACTCTGAGACAAGCTAGTTCAGTATGAGCATTTAGAGAAATGGCTACCCAACAGGAAAGTGTTCCGGGTTTGACAATGTTTATGTAAACCCATAAACCGAAGGTAAAATGAATTGGGGAAAATGGAGGTTAAAGAGGATTATTTCATAACACAACATTCCCATTCTGTGTTCGCTGTTCCATATGGCAATGTGTAAAAACTGTGGACAAATACTAGCAGGCAGTTTTTGTTATTGCATTGTTGTAATAGATTATGCAAACTGCATTAGCAAGGACTTAGTCAGGTTTCCGTGGAAAGTTTATGGGCAGTAAATTCTTACCTTTGTATGTCAATGAATGACCTCAGCTCAGGGAAACAGAGATTAGTTCTTTTTGGGCTAGAAGTGTAACAGACGGAAGTGCTATAGATTTGTTTCTTTTGTCCGTTTTTGATATGAAAGCCTTTGCAGAACTACCCTCATTCACAAAGTCTAACACGTCCGCACAATTATACGACCATATAGGTTGATTGTGAAAGCTCCAAAATATGATCTGAGAGTGTTTTTGTTTGTGACGAATGATCTGTCTGAGTGTTTTCTGGGCTCTGAAGAGACTAACTACCATCAACGCATTCGCACACCTTCCCAGAGGAACTGACAAATATGCATGTGCGTGGTTTCGCTCTCGTCAGCCGAGCAAAACACAAATTCTGCAGCAATATGTCTCATATTTATACAACGGTTAGCTTTAAAACATAAAAACATTTTAGGGTCGAATATTATACCTTAAAAAGCAGAACGGTTAAGGTTAGGGTAGCCGATAGGGGTCGCATACGGAATATAGTGTCGTTTTTACGGATCACAAAATCGACCAATGCGGTTGTATTTGACGTTAGGTCGGGCTCCGAAGTCATAGTACTCAGCAAAGGGCGTGGCTAGAGAAAGAGATATGATGACTCCCTTCATTGTCCCCAACGTTATCCCTCCAGCATCTGTTTTTTATGGCCTTTATGTAGGAATATGGCATTATTGTTTGCAAAGGTTTTACTCTGGCTACCTACATGAAACACAACAGTGATATTTCAAGATATCTTTTTCTTTTAGAATGCATTTAAACAAAGGATTTGTATTTCAGAGCTCCGGAAATACTGTTTCCATGTGGACACACGTGTAAAATTAATTAAGAACTTGCAGTTCTCAAAACTGAGTAAAACAAACAGTAAGAGGGCACTGATCTGAAATTACCAGCAATACCTTAATAAAGTTGGACATAACCTGTTTCTATAATCTCATGATTTCATTCAAAGTAGTCAGTAAAATGTTGTTTATGGTGGAATTTAACTGCATCACCACATCCAGTCATTTTTTTCTGTCACTTGTTGGCTGAGTTTACACACAGTGAAGTACTAAAAGCCTGAAACCAGCCTTCAGCTCAATAAGTATCAGGTTAAGAGGTGAGAGACGGTGTAAAACTGGTCTTCATAGCACTCAGCAGTGACTAACAGAAATGTGAAAAGATCTGTGTTGGAGCTGCAGCTGAAACAAGTTAATGAGCTTTTATTCCTTCTTATGACATGATAAGTAGCAGAACTTAAAAGTTTCTTTTTATTTTCACTGGAATCAGTTTGTCTGTACAAAAAGTTTAAGTAGGTTATTGTTGATATATTCTCTACATATAAGCTACTGTACAATGCTGCTGTTCAGTGTTATTCTATAACTTCTGAGGCCCGTCTAAATATTGAGTTAAATTGCGTGTATTGATGGCTTTGATCCTGATCAGTGGTTACAAGCTTGTAATTTTCTAACATTTTCTGTCCCAATTCAAATTCTGCATGTCATAAATAACAATTCTCGATTGTGCAGCCGACTGCACAGGATTTGTCTGATCAAATTGACTCTAATGTGTTGTCAGAGCACGTTGCATCTTCAGCAGGACATGTGCCAAAATTTCTCCAGGTGTTATTTCTGATGCAGAGCTTCAGGGAACAGACATAGGAGTTATTTCCCTAAGGGGAGTCACATGTTATTTGACATTCTGAAGGAAGAAACAGGTCTTTGTCAGGCCTTTTATTGGATTATGGGCCCAGTGTATGCAGTGTGTTTATTCGACAGATGGGAGAGCTGAATGTGACCCTGCTCTGTTACTCCTGACTGGCCCTAGACAGGATGAATCCACCCCAGGCTAAATGGGCCAGTCTTACCATTGAGCCACATTCCTGTGCCCCGTGGTCCAGCTGAGGCAGGAGCCGGACATTAAATCAAATCTAACTTTAAAGAGTCCATAATCAGCTTCTGGTGGGAGCCGCGGCCCGCAGAGCTGGTTTAAGGAAGTGAGGACAAGCACATCTTTGTTTTCAACTGCTCCATTTGTGTGTGTAGTGGGGTGGGGTGGGGGGGAGGTGTTGCAATGTAGAGATGGTGTGAGGTGAGCTTACGCATACCTCTGTGTTTTTCCCATTTCTTTATTGTGTTTTCCACTCAGTTTAAATAGGCTCCCTCCTCAAAGGAGAGCCGTCGCGTGATGATTTTTGTGGAGACATACAGTCTGGGTATACTGTAAATGTGTTTGCTCTGCTCCAGCACAGCCCCAGTTGGCTTCATCAGACCAAGGTGGGGGTGTCTGATTTACAACTCCCAAAGGTTTTGAACAGGCAGAAATAGACAGGTATAATTAAGACCAATTTTCCTGCCAATCAGTCACTGGTCAGTGGATCAGCAACAATCGACTCAGGTTGCTGCTTCTCATGTCAGCCTCTGACCCATAAACATAGACTGCCCACTGACTCCTAATTATCAACCCTCAATTAAACCTTAATGGGCTGATTAACAGACCCTTAGTTGTGCTGTAATGTCCTGTTGTTTCCTCTCAGTGCTCCTCAGAAATGCATCTTAGCTCTAGCATGTTAATCATCCCAACTCCAGACAGTTTCTCTGTCACTAGCAGAACATGGATTATCTTTCAGAACGTTCTCGTGTATAATCAGTTTAAGTATTTGCACAACATTTTCGTAACCATATCAAAATTACCTCAGAAGTTACACATTGTGGTCTGAGCGAGCAGATCTTGTTTGACTTGTTAAAAAGATTCCTGCTCTTTTTTTGAATGTTGCTTTCTTGAAGGGGAAAGTTAGTTAACGTTTTTGTCAGTATATTACATTTCAAATAATTTAAGCGTAGAATTGAGCGATTTAAGCATGAAGTTACCAGTGCACTCGCCCTTTGCAAAATAAGTGTAATTATATTAAATTAATTTTGTATTTTTTAACCAAAGTGACTTTCACTTTTTACATAAACTGGAACCTGACATGTGCATCACTAATGTTCATTGGTTCTTTTTTTTCTCCCTAATAACACAGAAACACATTTAACACACAATTAATAAAATATCCTAAAGACAAAAACAACCCAAATGGAAAACTGTGGCATAGAACACATCAGCTTTATGAAATTAATGACAGTTTTCCATCCATTATTGTGTATCTCCTAAACTAACTACTAAATGTATGAAGTTTTATTTTACTAGTTTTCCTTAACTCTACAAACTGTAAGTAAAAATCAATTTGAACAGTTTGTGTCACAAGTGTAGAAGATTTAAACTTTAAATGTTCTGTATCATGCAAAATCAGCTGTTTGTATCTTTTAACCATATTGTGATATTATTTCCTTTTAAACGTATCAGAGTGGTTTTTGGTTTAATACACACATTTCTCAGTAACCCTCCTGCATCCTGCGCTCTGAGCAGCTGCTCCACTCTCTCCTGGAGAATGTTACTGACTGTAACATAGTGATGTAACAGTAGCTACGTTTACATGGGCACATTTAATCGGAATAAACGCCCAATCGGATAAAAAAGACGTCATGTAAACATGTCAATCAGAATGTTTTGATCCGATGCAGCCTGATCAGAATTAAAATTACTTCCGATCGAGAGGGGTGGTTTTGTCCGATCTTCATTCGGATAGACGTGCATGTACACACCCATTCGGAAAGAAAGGGTGAAAAGAGCCCACTGCGCATGCGTACAACTTCAGCGTGACGTCTTTCCGCTTTCGCAGACCCAAGTAGAAAATATAGCGGGAAGTAAACAGAAGTGGTCTGCTGGTGCAGTCATCCTGTCATCCTGCTCTCCTCTCCTGTGGTGGAGGAGCAGTAGTAATATGTATTCAGCCGCTAGCTTGGTTAATGCGACCAGTAAAAACCCAAACATAACGGTAATCACCTGCAGAAGGTTCATATTGGGGAAAACGTGAGTCACATCGAGCACACGATGGGGCGGGAAAGACGTGCAGAAAGGACGGAGTTTGTTTACTTTTTTTTTCTTCCCCCGGAAAGACAACTCGCTGTGCGCATGCTCAACTCATTTAATCTGATCGAGTGCTTGGTGCATGTGTACTCATGGCATGATCAGATCATTTCAGTTAGTGTCCATGTAAACAGGGATTTGGGAATTCCGATCGACCAAGAATTTAATCAGATTGGGGAAATTTGGCGCATGTAAACGTAGCTAATGTTACACAAGGACCTGCCCGGCGTGTCCGTGCTGCCCCTGCAGATTAAACACACACGCTGAACTGTGAGAGTCTGAATCAAGACACTAAACACCACCGTTTGTAGTATTTTACTTTCTAAAAATGTCTCAGTGAAAATGTGCATTTGACTGCAAGAGTTACAGGAATTTATTCACCATTTTATTCAGGCAGCTCGAGGGGCAGCACTCATGAGGGCGGGGTGGTGGGGGGTGGGCGTGATAAACTTTCAGTTTTACTTTCTGTTTGAAGAATAACTCGAGAAAATAGGTTATATTTCAGGACAAATAAATACTATATAACACCAAAAGTAAGATTTGATCACATATGTGTTTATGACAGATGCTGAAAGCTGTAAAACTGAAGGATACAGGACCTTTAAGCCTCTGTCAAAGTAGCAGAACTGAAAAATAGCATTAAAATTGGTTTGTTGAGTAAAGGAACCCTCCATGTGGGGAAATCACTTAAGAGAAACTGACTGCCAACCTAAATATAAATCCCAAGATGTCGACATGCATGGGATTTGTGGGATTGCATTTTTTCCCCATTTTGTTTGATAATATAATCAGCTGAACAATGGTTATAGTTTTATACTGGCTGAAACAACAATTAGATCCTGATGAGTGTTTTATTTCAGCAGGATGATGACACGTGAAGGGACTTTCCTATTCTACTACACCAAATCCATGCCTTGCTCATTGGCAGCAAACACCATGACGTGTATGTTTTTCTATGGAAACTGCTATATGCTGACAGTAATTTAAACATGGTCTGGTGCTGGCACATCAGTCTTACAGCAGATTATAGGCTGCGTGTTTTACTCATCAATCAAAGTCCTGCAGCATGTGTCTTTGCTTTTACATGGAATCACTACAGTTTTTACTACAAAGTGGTCTTTTCTTTACCAGCTCCCACAGCTCAGCATGAATTTTATATCAACTAACTTTTAAACATGGAAACAACTTTGAAATGGCTCTTTTTTGTGGAGCACAATGGAACAGTTGAAAGGAACTCTTTTTGATCTCACATTATGCAACATTTTATTGAACTTTAACTAAAATATTTAAACTTTATGGCTTTTAAGTATCAAAATGTAGAGTTTATGATGTTAGCATTAGTTGTTGTTTTTATCCCTCCCATATTATACAGTCTCAACACTTTCTTCCATCCTGTATTTCTGAAGTACATCAACCTCTTGGTTTAGTCGCTATAGGGACATTTTCAGGAAGTGACTGATTTGCCTCAAAGTAAGTCTAAAACTTTGTAAACAGGCAATGCAGACTAAGTACTGTGGCCTTGGTGGATTCTGTCAGCAGATGTTCCTTTTCATTTACCGAGGCTCTATTAGAACCCAACAGATGCGCAGCACATAGACTTGACTTCACAAGACATAATTGTCCCTTCTGTAAATGACAGATGTTCAGTAATATCTGGGCTAATTGAAAGCCATCAACACACATTGACTTGAAAAATCATTTGCACTCATCTCATGACTCAACATATTTATGTAACAGTGGCCCTGCAGTGCAAAATGAACGACACACCTGCTCCCTTTCATCTTTACCTGCCTCGGTTGGCTGCTAGTCTTCACCAGTCTGATGCAGTTAAACAGCTGTGATGGGACGGTGGGGACGGGTGGGGACGGGTGGGGACGGGCCACAGCGTCAAGCAGTGAAAGCCTGACATCCCCTTTCAAAATGTTTTCTTCTCACTATCAACTAGTTCTAACAACAAGCAGCTCTTCAGAGTCTGCTGCACTACCTCTCATGATAAGGTCGAAAATCCTGTTCAGTCAACAGCCAATTATTTTGGTGGCTGCTTTGTTGCCTTTTTTCATGCAAATTTGTGCTAATAGAAATTGTTGTTGATCAGAGCATCAGCGTACTTCATAGTCTGGTTTTTTCTGGCCTCTGTCTTGTTGCTTGGAGAGAGACGTTGTGTTTTATGTGATACCTCTTTGTCTCATACAAGATTTCCTTGGCTCATTGAGCAAGCTTTTTGGGAATTGGGGGAAAAAAGACAGAGATGTTCTGCAGACACCACTCTCAGACATCCCCATCATACTTTTTTCTTCCTTTCAGTAGATGATTGCTGTGTATTAGGACGTACTGTATACTCTCTCTCTTATACTCCCCTTTCTCTGAGAAAATACAGGTGCTCATGTCTGCAAGCGCACAGTTCTCTGGACTCTCATTCCACCTGTACAAGATAAATGCCACATGTTCTGGACTGCTGAGATGTCAAATACACTTTTTCCTTGATTTTTAATATTCGGTGCCTTGTGAATATCTTTTCAGTTAGAGTCAGTAAAAAAATGAAATTCATAACTTTGTGATTCCGTTTCCTCTTTCAAATAGCACACCTTGTGCCTTGGGTTAAACTGGCTGTGTCAACAAAACTCTTCTGTAGATTTGAACGTGCATTGGAAAATAAGCGGCCTGTTCAGGAGAAAACCCAGGACCACCGGTGGAGTGGACAGAGGTCTGTGCCAAGGCCAACGTCAAGGTGTCAATAGAGATACCTTTACCTTCTTGCTAACAGAGAGCTGCTTTGATTTGAGTCTCAGAAGATCTATGTAGCATTTACTCAGAGAGGTGTGCCGGCAGAGCAGTCAGAGCCGTTTTGTCTGTGTATCAGAACAAGAGCCAAATACTTCTTTTAATCCGATTCGTGGCTTGATTGATATGTTCAGTTGGTAAAGGATATCCTCCTGAGTAAAGAGTTCCCAGCTAACTTAAAAGAGAATATGCCTCCCTCTTTGCCATCTTGTGAAAACAGTAGAACATGAGAGCAGGAAAAAGAAGCTCCATGATGTTTAATGTCTCAAACGTCGTTCTTGTCCTGGCTGGATAATAAGCCTTTGTAAATCTAATTGTCAAGTCTTTTTAGTGCTATAAAGCTAGTAGACCCACGGCTCTGAGGTCCTTTTTTAAATACAAGAAAACTGAATATTTTGTCTTCCCATTTACATACAGTACGTCCTTCCTAGGGATTGGTATTGGAAGGGTTTTAAACAATACCGGTACCAAATTGATACTTTTAAAACGGTACCGGTTCCTAAACGGTACTTAAATCAGTACTTTAAAAAGTAAAAATCACTCACACACACACACACACACACACAGAGAGAGAGAAGGTGTTAATATGTTAATACGATATTTAAAACTCTGAAATGATAAATACAAATAAAAAGAAAACTATTCCACATTGTACTGGACATGAACTCTATTATCTGGTTTTAGAACTTTACAAAAGTTTGCATTTATCTGATGAATCCACCTGACCGTTCTGTCTGAATATATATATATATATATATATATATATATGTATATACAGCATCTTGTTGTATACTTGCACTCTGTTCAATAAAGTAAAAAAACAATTTCTTTCGGAGTGGGTGAGAAACTGAAAAAGGTTTATGATTGGTCAGTTGATGTCACGTGATCATGCTGCATGCACTCTTCATTCCCTTTTCGAAAAGTTTAGGAGGAAGCAGGTCTGAGCAGGTTTTTTCTGTAAGAAATATCGATAACTAAACTTTACATAAAGTAGCTCAGGCAGGTCAGAAATGTTAATAGGCGCTTTTTAGAAAAGAAAAAAGTTGCTAGGGTCTGAAAAGTTATAAACAATAGGGACAAAGTACCGAAATGAGCACTGAAATTCCCGTTAGACGTCAGTCTGGTTCCTACCGTCGACGTTCGCCCCGGTACTGTAATGATACTGAGTTTCAGCATCCAACCGTAGTCCTTCCAATCATAAAATAAACAAGCTACAAGGCCTAAGAGGAAAATGTTAATGAAATATAGAAAATTGTACCTTAAATTTTTTAAACACCCTCAAAAAGTTATAAACATTTATTTTCATTTGTGCAAAATGATTATTAAAGAATATTTTTCTGTAACTTTGCATGTGACTGCGAGTAGCAGGTTGACCCCTCCACTTAGACTCAACCTGATTTCTGTTTATCTTTTGTTTTCATATTGCACGGCCTCATTCAGCCCTTCTTCTGCCACGACATGCATTTTTGGCTAAAAGTCAACAAAAAGCCAACATGGAAAATATGAGAGTTCAGGTTTCCAGCCAGCTGAAGCAGGACTGATGGAGATAAAAGCTACATTTGGGCCACAGGGAAAGGGAACAACACCACTCAGTTTGGGATTCAATGCCTTTGTGATATCCACATCCTGTCATATTAATAGTTTAATAATAAAAGTGAGACCATGAATTGTCTTGATTTTTATCAGGTATCATCAAAGCAACTCTTTGTGGTCATTTTTGGAAAGTAAAATATGTTCTATAGCTGTTCTATATCAGGCCAACAGCTGTTGTTTCTCAGTAAAGGCGTGTTGGCTGCTGGGGTTCAGCTTCCACACACACCAGATCTTACACAACACCCTTTATATTTGGTCTGATGACACAGTGAGAATAATAAAACTAGTTTTTCTGAAACCTGTAAAAAAAAAATGTCAGCTTTTATTTGTTTTATTTATTTTAAATAGTAATGGTCTTCAGAAGTGTTTGTTTTCTTTAAGTTTGTGTTGTCCTAACCTTCAGGTAGTGACTTAAACAGGGTATTTCAGGTAAAGCGGGTGTGTTGTTCTCCACAGCTTACATTCCTTGAACAGGAGCCAAAGAACTAGAAACCATCTTGCAGCTGTCCCTTGACACATCAAGACAAGGCCTTTATCTGATTTCTGGAGTTTGGCTTGGTGTTGTTTAAATTCCATGTCTGAAGCTTCTTCTGTTCTGAAACAAGATTCTTGCACAACATGCAGCACGCACCAATGGGATGGCCACCCAGATCAAACTCTCTGTCAAAAACCCTTATTTTGTACTAAATTTGATGCGTGTGGATACTTAAAAACATTAACACTGGGTGCTAAAATTGCTGCAGAAATGGAAATCACATGTCTGTCTGAGGGTAAGAAAGGAAAAGAAAGCTCCTCTGTCTCATCTGGGCCTCCTCTCAGTCCCTGACCTCCGAGCAGCCAACTGCAGACAAACCACAAAGACAAACTCTCTTCCTCTGCTTCCAACAGAAAAGTCCTTCTCCTCCTGGAAAGAACACGTCCAGAACTCTCATAATTTTAACTATAACTATCAAATGTTCATCATAACGTTGACCCCCTGCATTCTGTGTTCACGTACGTGATTAGAAACTGATGTGCTTCCAGACTGCTGATGTCTGTCACAGCAGAAGTCAGAGCTCGGTGCTTATTTTAGTGCAGAGGTCCAAATAAACCTGGCGTGGGTCATAACCTCATTGATCTAAACCAAATGTGCTGCACTTTGTCACCTTTGCTGAAAGATTTACCCAACAAAGTAACTGAGTGTGGGTAACAATAGACGTTTTTAAACCTCTTTACTTTGTCTCTCTGAAATGTTCAACATCAAGAACGGCTCACAAGCATGTCTTTATCCACACAAGTTTATTTACACAACATCATTTGCCAGGGAGTCCTCCGGCTGGTTTTTAGACAAACATACAAATCCTTACTTGTGCCAACTGTCTGAAGGCTCTTTCATAATGTGTGCAGACAAATGGCCTCCTCGTGGATCGTTATCTATTTAGATGAAAGTATTTCATCTTTCGCCTGCAGCTGCATTGTAACACCAGACGTCAGTATGTAACATCCAACTAGCCAAACGTAGTTTATTATCACAGGACTACTCAGAGAATTACTCAATTTGTCAAGTAACAGAAGTCAACACTTTTCAAACATGTTCAAAGCTTTAAGAACGAGCCTTGGCTATCTCTCCCTGTTAGCTCAACGGTTTTCACTGCCCTCAAAAATCCACTCAAAATTTATGTAAGCTCATACATTTTGGGCCAGGCTAACTGAGCTCTCATCAAACATCTCTTTTATGTGTGACCTTCCCCTGACTCGACTCCCAGAAGCTTCGAAGCAATTATCAGACTTTAAGCTGGGTGTTCGCCGCTAATTTGAACACAGCTCCGCACACTGGGTTCATGTCCCATTCACTGTCTATCACATTACTCGTCACACTGCAGTGTTGAAATCCTAACAAGGAATACGAGGATGGAAAGCTTGACTCACACACACGGGCCTTCACGTGTTCTAAACTCTGCCGCATGCGTGACCTTTAAAGCTGCTATACCTAATTTGCATAACAAATTAGCTTCACATGTTTTTTTCATGCCCATTAAAAACGTTTTAACACAGCATGGAGAAAAATATGTTATGAAGATAAAAAAAAAAAGAAAAAAAAGTAATTAAGTAGTTCTCATGGATTTGTCTTAAAACATCAACCAATCAAATGGTTCGGCCCGAAGGAATGATTGGACAGTCTCTCCAGCCATACGGACCTCAGCATTTATTTGGCTTCTGTGCTCCTAAAAATCTGAGACATATTACCGCAGCACACCACTGCTGGGAGTGTTCACCGCTCTACCGTGTCACAGCAGGAGAAACAGCCGCCGGCTTGTTCCGCGTCAGGTTCAGGACAAAGTAACAATTAATGTCAGTTGTTTGTTGTTATAATGTACTTGAATGAACTGCGGACCAGTGTCTTGCACTCGGTCGTCTTCTAGGGCTACGCGTGTTTCCAAACCTGGGGGGGCGTGGCTTAGTAATTCTACCCGACGGGAGGGGCTGAGAGTTCTGTGACTTTGTTTACATTTGTTGACATTCTAAGCTAGGCAATTTGAAATCAGGTATATCACCTTTAAATTGTTTGACTAGTTCTTGTTTTCTTTCAATATCCTAGTGAGCAGTTTGACACTTTGAGTTTCTGTCTGTCTCTGTAGAAACCCAGTTTTTAAGCCATAATCTATCTAAGAGAAACAAAGATTTTTCCCTCCAGGATTAGGGGAACTTCACCTTTCGTGTTGAGAGCAGCATTCCAACAATATGAAGTCAATGGCCATAAACTGGCGGCTGCAAGCAAATGTATGACAGAAGCTAAATAGAAGATCTCACAATGAATTTTATTCCAAAACCTGCTTCTTTAAAGACTAGAAAAGGGATTCACTTCAGTATTTGAGTGTTTTTTCAGATGTTTTTGCTTTCACTTGCCCTGCAGTAAAAATAAATAAAAAAGAATCCCTGTTATCCATGAGTGACTGTGGTAGATGTGTCTCTCTCCATCCTGCTTGAGCTTCTCTCAGCTCCTATTTGTGGCCCTGTGAATTCAATTACACTATGCAGAAACTCTAGGGGGGCAGACTGGAGGCTCCACTCACACAGTGGTGAGAAGAGGTGAAATAACTCATCCATTTGTGTCTTCCATTAAGATTCGGTGCCATCACGTTGAAATGACAAAATGCTCCTTTTGACTTTGAATGTTCCCTCTTCAGGCCTTCTGCAACTCTTCTGCTGTTTTCTCAGCAGAAACTCCCCGATTAATCAGCATGACTCTTGGTAGTTTTGATGTTTTGTCAGTCTGTTTAAATATATTGTTTGCAGTCTAATGCAGCTTAATATGAAGTCTAGCTCTAGGTGGAGGTGAGAGAATATCATCTCTCTGGAGCATTTATTTTGTTTTTAGAACCGTTTATACAAATTGCATGATAAAATCAAAGACCTCAGGGTTGAAGTTTGAGAAACCATGGAATTCAAGTTAAAAATACATCCAGCTAATGAGGTGCATACGGTGTGTATCTGTGGGTTAACACCTCAGAACTCACTATAGACTTTACAGTTTCACACGTTATGGGAAAAAAAGCTCTTTTAGGGCCAAATGAGGTACATTTTAGGAGACTACTCATGTATCATCTTTGCTCAAACACTAGACTGTAATCTTCCACTTCCATCACCAGGTTGAGACCCCCCCCCTTCTTGTTGTGATGTCTCCCAAGGAAACCATTCCACACCCTTTCAGCACCAGGGTGGAATAAGTCGGCACGCAAAGCAAAAACTGTTCTCTCCACCAGAATCGTTCAGCTAGAACCAGAGGCAGAACGCTAACCCACAAACACATGATTCGCTTTAGTTAATTAGCCTGTCCATTCAAGAAAGCTTTATGTAACCCCCTCGAAAACATCCTGCCATTGTGCTTCTCGTTCCCTGAAGTTGAGTAAACAATCATGTTGTTAGAGGAGATGCACGAGGACAAAAGAATGAGGGCTGTCAGGACGAAACAATTAACAGACTTAAGAATGAGAACAAACATTATAATTAACAGTGTCATTACAGGCATTTAACAAATTTGTGATCAAGTCTACGTATTTCTCATGATTATCTCCAATTAATGGTATAAAAACAGCAACATGTAAGAAATAGAAATTTACATTGTTTTCCATCGTTTCTTATTTTGGACACACTGGTGGACAGTTTACAGCTTTTTAATGATCTCAGCTAATGTTTTCCATTCAACACGTCATATCTGCTGCTAAAAGGCAAAGTAAAACCTTTTTTTTTCTGTTTGATTGTACTAATGGTTAATTTTTGTAGTGGTAGCATAAATAAATGTATCTAAATTCTAACTGCAGTAGCTATTTTGCATTGTGTAATCTTATATCTTAAGTGCAGAATAGAAAAATAAAATTTTTAAATCTGATTTCCAGGAAATCCATAAAAGAGGATGTGTACATGTGGCTCAGGTTTACAGGTTCTCTGGGTTTAGAATGAACAGTTTGCTCAGTTTGGGTATTTGGGCACCAATTGTAGACACAAGTCTTTCTTTCCTTTAAAGATTTTACTCATCTGCTTAAAAGACTATGTATACCCTATTGCGCTGTTTTCCATAGGGTACAAACATATTTCGTCTTTGCTTTCAGTAAACAGAGAAACTAGTCGACATGTTACAATGCCCGCCTTTGTTAAAATCTCAGAAGAAACTGAAGTTGTGAATTAAAAAATGTGATCTTACAACTCCTGGGGGGTTTCAGGATGCTGGCTCATGATGGTGGCTGTGGCTGGTGACAGGAAGAACACGTACAGGTTTTTCTTGAGGTGCAACATTTCTCCAGTGAATAATTGTGCTAACTGTGTAAGCTGTACACGGATTAGCAAGTGTGAGATCACCAGCTTTTCAAGTCTCCACAAAGATTGTGTTGCATCTCTGAAAGCACTTTTGTTTCCTATTAAACTAGAAGGAACAAAGAAGAGGAAGGTGTATGTTTGATTAACACAAAGAAGGTTAGAGAAAACATTTCTGTTCCAGTTCCCATCTAGAAAAAGGCTGCAGAACCAAATTGACCCAAGAAAATATGGAGCGGACAAAGAAAGGAGTGGAATTAAAACTCTATTCATTCCTGCTAGTTTGTTGAAAAGTGGCTATGCCTAGGGGCCGTATGCTCAGAGGGGCAGATCCTTCCCAGTTCTACTAATCCAAGCACATCCGGTCTGGTCAACTTTTTCACCAAATACACACTTTGAGCCTTGACATTTCCTCCTTTGAGCTGGATGTGTGGTCTTTTGTGAACATGGTCAAAGAGTGGCAGCATAGAGACCACCAAGGTGTTGAAGAACTGAACCAACAACCAAATGTCTTAATATTTAGCACCATCCTCTGTCTTCTGTCTGGTCTGACAAATGGACTTCAATTAATACACCAAAGGTTCATGTCAGCATTGCACCAGAACTTTGATATCTGATAAGAATGTTTGATTTAAAGATGCTTTTTATGGATGATTGAAGGTGCGCTTATCTGAGAACTGGGATTTTAGTGTTTGTGGCACCCATGAGCAACTGATCAGAACGGAGAAAGACGGTCTTGTAAATTCTTGCTCTGACAACCTAAAGACATAGAAGTGTCTTTGAGCCAGTCAATCACAGCTTTGTGGCCATCTGCCATTTAAAGGATGTTTGAAAAAGGCATTCCAAACACTGACCACTGTTGGATTAGAGAACACCAGCAGAATTAGTTTTCTGTATCTTTTCCAGTTTATTCACAGACATTCCAGTTGCAGAAATACACAAGCTGCAGCTGCAAGGAGGGAAAAAAAACAGTTTCCATGTGTGCATGTGTGTGGACATTGTTATGCATGCCATGTGTTGTACTGGTTAACTTCAGAATATAACAAGCTACTGCTTTAGAGCATCATACTTTCTTTTTTCTTTTTTTAATGTCATGCACAAATTTGTAGGCTTGCTTTGCTCAATATGCAGCTGATGTTGTTAAACTGACAGAAAAAGTTGTCTTAAAATTTTAAAGTAAGTCGAGTTAAAGTTAATTTAGGTTTATTGTTTCCTGTATTCAATAGGATGCATGCACCACACAAGACTGCAAAAATTCTTCAAGGTTTCTTAAAGACACACTTGAGACTATTAACAAGTCATTAAAGTTAACCACTCTCATCATAAATTCAGCTTGACTCCAGAAAAAATGTCTGATCCTTGCTAATGGAAACATAGTAAATTATCAATGACACATCATGTTTTATTCCTAAACTTTAGGTCATCCATACTTGCTTTTCATAACAATAAAACCCATTTCTGTGTAAAACTCCTTCTGCATTTTGGTGGTTATTGGATCCTAATATGTCAGCAGTGAACTGGTTACTCTCATGCTTTATAACAGATCTGCAGCCATATTCATTTTCTTCCAGCTCACATGCTGACTCACCCACCCTCTGAAAAACTCTGGAAAGGAGCAGCTGGGAGGCTCACATGTCCCAGCCACATTATTAATGTGTGTGAGGAGAGCAAGCTTTATGTTGCCAATAGAGAGCTCAGTTATCACTGTGTCCTTATCCCTGATGTATCAGCTGGATCTCTTTAAAGTTTTGAGAAATGGGCCTGCAACTAATGGATGTAATGACGGAAACTGTGTTCTGCTGCCTATCCAAACACTCGTTTTTGACTAGATAAGCTGCTCATATTTCATCTGTTTGATGTCAGTGTTTTTTGATAAGTTAATGTGATATCTGGACCAAGAATTTACATTTCTAGAAATTAATAGCTTGGCTCACAGCAAAAGGATTCAGATTTGTACAAAACTCTTCAAAGATCTCTTCCAACTTGATTTGTTAGTTTCCATTTCATTGCTTTGCAGAATATTTTAGCACCAGAACAAATTGTTTAGTTAAATTATCATCTCCACACAAAAGGCAGTCTTGGAGCGTTTCATTATTGAGACTAAATGCGCGCCAGCCTGATGAATTAATCAAAATGTACCTATCATATGTGTTTCTTAGAATTGCTCTATTAGTAAAACATCATGAAATAGGAAAATCAAAGATAATTCGGGTCTTGACTGAGTGTTGACAGTATGTGTCACTCTCCATGTTCTCCCAAGTCAAGCTGTCAATCTTAGTCTCATGTTGTGCTCACAGTGATGACATCAAACCAGCCCCCCAATGTGCTTTTGGTCTGCAGAACATGAGAGTGTCATTCCACACATTCCTGAGCGGAGCCTCTGTTCTCGCAGTATGACCTTCAACTTATCTCTCCATCAGAGCATATCTGTGAGCCAAAGACTGGTGAAATGGGGGGGGGTCATCTGTCCTGTCTGAGGACTAAGGAGAACTAGCTAGACTGGTTTAGTATTGTACCACCTGAGAGGCAGTTTGAGCTCTAGACATCTGGACCCAGAGAGTGTGTGAGAGGCCAGGTTCTTCGTAGGGCTCAGCCATTAGGTTGGACCTTAACCTCCATTGAGGCTTACCACTGAAGCAAGGAATTACAATTACTATTATTATTTTCAAAGCAAGTTTCATGGTACTGAAAGTCAGCTAAGACAAGCAACATTGTGATGTAATTTTGAAGCCACAGAATGGTTGAGGTGGCTCCTGTGGATAACTATCTCATCTTTCACTTGGCTTGGTCTGATTGCTCCAAACTCTCCACATGAGAACCTCATACTTAGTTTGAAGTATTAGTTTTATTAGGAAGCATCTTGGCAGTTACTTCATCCCTATCACCGCCTCTTATCTTCAGGTTTCCACTCAAAATGTCACCTTCACTCAATGTTTCAGCATCAGAAGATCAGCACACTCACCTGCCTGTAAAAGAATAAGATCTGTTTGGTGGAATATTGCCTTGTTGTCATAGTAACAGAGCCATACTGAGTATTTTAATTAAGGTGAGGAAATTGTTGCTGGCCTAAATGTCTTGGGTTTTAAATAGCTGAACTGGTCTTGGAGCTTTATTGTGATGTAACTGCTTTCACCTTGAGAAAAATCACCTCTTGTTGAGCAAATCTGGAACAACGACTTTTGAAGAATGAACATCCATCATGTTTTATTTTGTAAATGCTGAATATCCCAAACGAGACAATAAACCATTTATCAAATGAGCAATCAGTCTTTGTAAAACAGTCATTGAAAATATATTTAACCTGCAAGATTTGGAGATTTCCAAACCCACGAAAATCCAACTTGTACTGCTTCATCTAATCCGTCTGACTACAAGCCACTGGTGGTGGCTTTGGGTGGGTGTTCAGGTGTGATGATAGCAGGAAGTGCCCAGGCAAAGCCTCTCTGGTGGACATACATGTAGAAGCAGCTATTGAATCTGTTTTAGGACTAGAGACGATTTCTAGGTTGAAAAATGAACAAAGGTAAGAACTTTGTGCATTTCTTGGTGGTAACGATGTGTGTGTTTTTCTCCCAACTGGATTTGCAAGATCTTGATTTACTGTGATTGGCTAAAGACAAATCATCAAAGGCAGAAACTGGCTGGTGCGTCCTCCAATCAGCTTAAAATATTATACCAGATGGCTCCTCCCTTTTTTGGACGCTTTCAGACAGAGCAATCCCAGATCTATGTGTAGCAGCGAGTGGACACATGGAGCTACACATAGATCTGGAAGAGCCAGGTTAAAATATATTAACTTTCATCATCACACTATGTTTGCTATAAGTGGAAAATAATATTGACTTACTTTGTAATTTCAATTAAATAATACTTGCATAAGCCTAATTTGGTGAAGGAGTCAGCAGTTATGGAATTTTTTTATAGATATTCAAGAGAAGATGCTCATTAACAGGAAGCATGACCCTAACAAGTTTAAACTATGCAGAAAATATCAAACTCCTTGTAAAAGATATTTTCATACAGAATGTGGCCGTTTTGTCAGCTCTTTCTAAAATGTGAAACAAGCACAAATAAAACAGGGATGTTCTAAATGAGAAGCAGACAGGTAGAAGAAGGAAAAGGTCAAAGTTTCAGGACAGAAAACATCAATTAAATTCGTCATGTTGAAGCTGTTGTTTAAAGTAAAACAATGCATAATGAATCCACACTATAATTTAATTATATACATATCCAGGGTTGTCTGGTTTTATATGTGTGTTGGGGTGAAAAGGTTAAAAGTTTTAAAGGTTATCATAAAATTTTTGACAGTGTTCTTGTTTAACATTTAAATGACCATGTAAACCAGTTTTTTACTACCATGCTATTTAAGAACTCCAGGTAAAGGTTTGACAGTCTGACAGACACGACATCCCAGACATTTACAGATGACAGTTGAAGTCCACCAGGGACTTTTCAGCTACTGGAGAGATGTTTCATTAAAAGTTTGTGTCGCTAAATAATGTGGAATAATTAGGTTTGGATGTATAAAAAGATGCCAAGCTGTCAAAAACACAACATTCTGACAAATACTTTCCATCAAATTAAATGAATGAAATGCATAAAACTGTACCATCTGTTGTTGAATGGAATTATTAAACTATCTGCTGTTAATCACTTGACCTAAAAAGCTTTGTGACATCACAGTGTAGTTGCTGTTATTACACTGTAATGAAATGAATCAGTAGTATCAGGTTGAGCTGCGCCATGCGTTCTCGTTGTTTCATTCTGCTGCTCTGACTGGCAGATTGAATTACTTCACCCTCTCAGCAACAATATGCCTGAAAAAACAAAGTTCCCAGAGAACAATTTTGCTGTTATGAGTTCATATTTCTTTCAAACGGGGAATAACAACAGTTCAGTGGGGAGCTATGAAACTCATAAAGAAGAAGAACACAGTGAACTCTGTGTGCTTTTCACTTCATTAGCTTTTAAAGTTTCGGAGGTTGGAGTTTTTGGTAAAGTTTGGTTTTAATAAGAATGTCTTCTTACATTGTTTTTTTTAGTGTTCAATGGAATAGATAACAGTGGTACTTAAAGCTCATGCGAGTTTTCCATGGCTGCTTGTGTAGATGTTTGTGTGATGATGTGTGAAAAGCCCTGTGGACTTTTAGCAGAACTCTCTCTCGTAGCTCTGTAAAGCCTGATAGCTTTGCGCCACAGGGCTAATTGGAGAATGTGCGTTTGTGTGCTTAACTGCAGCCAAGGTCGCAGGGTGTCATAACCCAGCTAATCAACATCGACTGCTTGCAAATTACCCACATATGCTGCCTGGTTAGTGAAGGGTGTGGGCTTGAGTTTGGCACTGCAGATGAAGACCAACTGATGTGTAGGAGGGTACAATCTTCTTCTGTTGTACTCATTGTCCTCAAAGCCAAAACTGCATTCATATGGATGGATGAATGGATATTAAAAGTGTATCAAGAACACTTTAAAGGGGAAAAAACTAAACATGCATGAGAAGTGAGGTTCACATTTTGAGAAAAGTCATAACAAATAGTTGATAAATTTGTTCCCTGAGATGCTTCAGTGCAGATAGAAGCACCTTGTTGCTCTTCTCAGTAGTCTAGCAGATCTTGCAGAGCCTATCCCTCTTTATGCATAATGCATGTATTAGTCCCATTGCATATCACACATTTGTCAAAGACACAGGAAGCTATCAGCTCTAAAGTCTCTGTGTCAGACTCCTGAAATCTGCCAAGATGGCTGCTTTATTGTAGGTGAGACTGCAGATGAGTTTCAGAGAAACAGCATATTTTACTCTGCTGCTTACTACTAATCGTGGTCGAGAGAAGTTTGTCTTATGAGACCACGACCACATTCCCCAGACTTCTGCTCTACTGCTCTGCTAATTAGCTCTTCATAGTTTCAGTCATGATTTAGACCCAGACAAAAAAATCAAATCCGCCATTCCCCCTCTAGAGACTGTAAATCTGCTTGAGGTTGGCCCAGTTTGAGCACAGCCAGCTCATCAGTGTACTGTAGGTGTGACTGCACAGACGGATTATTTTAATTTCATTAGCAGAATACATATGCAGCCTGTTTTCCACCATCAGGCGACCTGGCAGATATCAGGAGGAAAAAGGAAATACTGCGGCATCTCAGGAGCGTTGCTGATTTGGAGTGGTTCTACTGTAATTGGGTCCTGTAGCCATGTTAAACTTGGCAGTGCAGATCTGTGCTGAGAGAAGGGCTGACTGAGTTAAAGCTTTCCTCAGCATCCAGCTGGAGCTGGGATCATTCCCTCCAGTCTGACTCAGGTCTGAGCGGAGAAGCAGATGATGTGTTTGTGTGCACGTCTGTGTGGGATTGAAATATGGAGAGGTGTATTTACAGGCAGTATTAATATCTGCCTGCCCTGTGTGGTCACGTAGTTGAAGTCAGACGGCAGTAAGCACAGAGGGAGCGGTGTTTTTTTAACCCTCTGTTCAGGTTATACTTAGCTAAAATAAAAACCAATACTGTTGTAAAGGAAGAATGTTTAAACGCACTGGAAACCCACTCATGTTTGAGCTCTATGTGTCTGGGGAGTTTGTGTGCATCCAAGTCCAGTATAGATTCTTTGTTTCTGGTCTTCTTTACTTTTGGGTCTCAGTCCTTGGGGAACTTCTTTAGCTACACCAGCTCGTCTCGTCCGCTGTTAGACGAGATTTCATGCAGTAGGTTTAAGAGACAAAGCATCTTCCAGTTCCTGGTGACGACTACAGTTAGATGAGAGAACTGCAGCACCAACACAATGATCACATGCTCAACAAGACTGAAAAGCTCCAGTGTATTGTTTGCTGATTCTAGTCTGTAGGGTTCTCACGTTTTACATTACACATTGTCATTTGACCTGCTCTGCTGCCTGAAACAATGACATTGATTTGTGAAGCAGAGTGTTCAGAACATTTCCCTTTAGGCTCAAACTGGACTACAAATGTTTACCTAGACTCAATTGATTTACAGCACTGTCTTAAAGCAGTTTTATATCAGCTGTCGCATCACTTCAGAATGTGTTCTCACTATTCTGTCAGTGGTTTAGACATTATTAGATGCATATTGAATTATTTTTTGGATGGAAGCAAATTTACACTGTTATACAAGCAGTACACTGATGACTTTACATTGTATCAGAGTGGTTTATCTTGTCTCAATGTAAGTCGCTTTGGATAAAAGCATCTGCTAAATGACAGTAGTAGTAGTAGTAGTAGTAGTAGTAGTCTCATGAAAAGGTAAAATATTTACAAATTAGTGAGGCATGTACTCGCTGCATCTTGTGCTGGAAAAGAGCCTTCAGTACTGAGACAGAAGTGATGGTCTCAGCCAAATCAAACTGTGTTTTCAGATGGCAAGTTAATCCATCCAAGGTCATTATTATCATGAATCCTATTTAATTAGGTCACACTTTGCCAAATTCTCATCTTTTTGCTCTTCAGCGTATTATGAGACTGAGTCATGTCTTGTTTTTTACTCATCTTGCCATGTTTACATTCATCTGGCCCACACTGTCATGATCCATTCAGTCACGCCTCATGCTATTCTCCTGTATCTGCTAATTAGACGGCATGCTGTGAGTTGTGATCATAGAGTGTACCGACTTGTTTTTACTGTTGATGCCTGTCTTTTCCTTTCTGGATATTTGGATATCAGTGTATGACGTACCTGACCGTCTGACCCAACCACACTTCTTACCTCCTCTGTTCAATCAGCTTGTTTGTCTTTGTTTCCAGATTTACTCACAGACGTTCTGACCCATTTCTGTATTTACTCACTTTAGATTTTGCATTGGGTTCATTGTAACGCTTTCTGGCTCCAACGCTCCTTGACACTCTTGAAAAGGAGAAATCAATTAACAAAACTTGCTAGGCTCAAAAAAACCTTTTGAAAAGAGCAAAAACTAACCTGCTGCGCCTCTACCACAGTGATATAAAAGCTGCTTGGTGTTTGCTGAGTTCTGTGAAGGTTGTTGGTCTTTTGTTCTGCTCAAAAGTGCCAATTGAGCCTATGAGTCCAGAGTTTGAATCGAATATTCCTTTGGATCCGGTACCACTGAGGAAGGGACAGGAGACACAGCTAGAGGGCGCAGAAACAAACATGATGACGTTCTTTAGGATGGACAGGATCAGGAATGAGTCCATCAGAGGGACGAGGATGGACAGGATCAGGAATGAGTCCATCAGAGGGACGAGGACGGACAGGATCAGGAATGAGTCCATCAGAGGGACGAGGACGGACAGGATCAGAAACGAGTCCATCAGAGGGACGAGGACGGACAGGATCAGGAATGAGTCCATCAGAGGGACGAGGACGGACAGGATCAGAAACGAGTCCATCAGAGGGACAGGGACGGACAGGATCAGAAATGAGTCCATCAGAGGGACGAGGACGGACAGGATCAGAAATGAGTCCATCAGAGAGGACGGACAGGATCAGAAACGAGTCCATCAGGGGGACGAGGACGGACAGGATCCGAAATGAGTCCATCAGAGGGACGAGGACGGACAGGATCAGAAATGAGTCCATCAGAGGGACGAGGACAGGATCAGGAATGAGTCCATGAGAGGGACAAGGATGGACAGGATCAGAAATGAGTCCATCAGAGGGACGACACATGTTAGAGGTTTTGGAGCTAAAGTCAGAGAGACTGAGATGGTTTGGACATGTCCAGAGGAGGGACAGTGGGTTTATTGGACTGCCAGGCAGGAGGTCTAAAGGAAGACCAAAGAGGAGATATATGGATGTAGTGAAGGAGGACATGATACTGATTGGTGAGAGAGAAGAAGATGTAGAGGACAGATGGAGACGGAGGACTTACTGTGGCACAACCTGAAAGCAGCATCTCTAAAGAAAAGAAGACGACTGCAGCCAATTAGTTCACAGAGCTTTTAAGAGGCGAGCTTTGGGTTTATTAGCCAATCAGTTATTACTGACTGAGAGACTTTAGCAGCAGAAGCTTTTACTACACTGATTTATAGACTATGGTTTACTTTCCTGTCAAATCTTTGGATTGGATAGTTTTTGATAAATAGTTCTATTGTCTTTAGTAATTAAATCTTGATGTAACATGGCTGGAAGCTGCTCTGTTTGTCCACCCGTCACCTGGTGCTACTGCTATTCTCAGTATATTCTCTACCATCACGATCAGTTGTCTCTCTCTTTTCTTTTACTCCTTTGCATTCAGATCTCAGTCGTGTCCTTCAGATATTGAAATGACTTGTCTGCAGCTGGGCTGGTTCACATGCTCTGAGGCTGGTTTGGATACTTCGTCACGAAAGGGGAGCTATATATCAAACATTAATTTGGCATGTGAGGGAGTGATCCGTTTTATCGCCTTGCTTTGACAGCGCAGAGTGTCAAAGCAATCAAGAGTTGCTGGAAACTAATAGCACTGATGAGCACACAGCCGTGTAACCTCATCTCCAGCCTGCACATGCCTCGGTGTGGATTCAAACTGATAACCACAGGCAGAAACCCGTGCTGAGTGCATTTAAATACATATATATCCCATCTACAGTGTGAAGGCTCATAAACACTGTTTATTAATAATCGGTACATTCAAATATCAGAGTCCTCTTTGCAAGAGAAGTAACCAAAATACATTCTGTGTGGTTTCTCCCACTAAACACTGGCTTGCTATTCACTGTGTAAAGCATGGATGTATAAACCACCCTGCTGTATGTTTATCCTGGATAAGGTCATGTGTATCCTTACATGTTCGAGGTCTGCTTATAAGAGCGAGTCCAAGAGAGGGCTCTGTCTAACATTTTCACCTCCAGATTTCTAAAAAGGGTAACACAGTGTTTGGCAGTGCTCTCCCATCATAGACTTTGTATTATTTGTTTATGTGACATGTAGAAGTGGGGTGCTGCTCACATCCAGACATCCTCTCTGTCACATGGGCTTTTCATTATAAAAAGCTGTTGCTGTCTGTTGTATGTGCACTTATGTATCTAATTGCACTTCTTTCAACCTTCATTTATATTACGTGCACATATTATGTGTGTGCAAGTGTGGTTTTTCCTTAAAGGTCCACATTCATCTAGTGAGACCTGGTGGTTACCAGAGGCTCGCCAAGCGCACAACAGAGCGCCCGTTGTGTGACCAGCCTGAAGCTGCGTCAGCTCCTTCAAGAGAGACGTCAGACAAACGTCTCGGTCAAGAATCTGATCTCACTGGGCAGCTTTCAGTTTGTCCTAAACATGGATGATGATGGTGATGACTCAGCTAGGATTAATCTGAGTGACATCTACGTAACTGGGCCAAAGAGCCTTGAGTAAAATATTGGTTCTCGACTTAAAAACTCTTCCAAGAAACAAACTTTATATTTATTTCATTTCCTGTGTAGAACTGCAGGAAAATGGGAAACACAACTAATTAAGTGATTGAAACCACATGTCCACACTGCCATCATTGCTGTGACTGATTAGATTAAGACAGCATATAATTTCAGGGTTTTCTAGTTCCTACAGAAAGCTGTTGTTCATTATTTTGAAAGGTTTTTGCCTAAACTTGTAATTGATCTCTTGCTTCGTTTGCTTTAACAGCAGCAAGATTAAAGCAGAGTGACAATTAGTATAATTGCCTTGAAGATGAAGCTCCCAACTTTTTTTTCTTTTTTTTACCTTGTGAAGGTCAAATTTTAGTAACATTTCTACAGACGAGTCACAGTGACAGAGAGTCCTTGTTTAATCTTCCAGCTGCAGTCTCAGACATATTATTACGACCATATTCTAGCTCCCAGTATCAGCATACCTATAAAAACAGCCTGCAGTGACCTGCAGAGTCTTTTTGCCTCTTCATTTGTCTGAACGCTCTCACTTCATGCATGACTTTATGGAATAAATTCTTCTTTATAAAGATTCACTCGCCTGACTTATTTTTAACCAAAATCTCTGCCACAACAACTGGCGTCACGAACAGGATCCACGACTGACCGTGGAAGAACGGACGATGGAGTGTTTGTTCAACCTGGGATTATTTTTGGTGTAAATCACAATATGAGGGAACTGCCAGTAACTCCTTACCTCCTCAGATAAGCGTGCAGCTTGACTCCATCACGCTGATCCCCACAACCTCCGCCAGAAACCTTGGTGTCATACTGGACAACCAGCTGTCCTTCAAGGAGCAGGTTGACTCCGTAGCTCGCTCATGTCGATTCGCGCTTTACAACATCAGGAAAATCAGAGTCTTCCTGACAGACCACACCACACAGCTTCTGGTCCAGGCCCTGGTCTTGTCCCGGATCGACTACTGCAACTCTTTGCTGGCCAGTCTTCCGGCGTCCTCGGTTAAACCTCTGCAGATGATTCAGAACGCAGCAGCACGTCTGGTCTTCAACCAGCCCAAGAGGGCTCATGTCACTCCGCTGCTCATTTCCCTGCACTGGCTTCCAGTTGCAGCACGCATCAAATACAAAGCTCTGCTTCTGGCTTACCAGACTCTAACACACACAGCTCCTACTTACCTTCACTCCTTCATCCAAACCTACATTCCCACGCGTCAGCTACGCTCAGCCGCTGAAAGACGCCTAGCGCTTCCACCACAACGTGGCATGAGATCATGTTCCAAACTCTTCTCCTCTGTTGTCCCCCGATGGTGGAATGACCTACCAAACTCGGTCCGATCCTCAGAGTCGGCAGCTACCTTTAAGAGCAGACTTAAGACTCACCTCTTTAAAGAACACTTTCAGTCTTAATGTAGGATTAATTTATGATTTATGATATCGATTTGGGAGTTTATCTCTACAAAAAAAAAAAGCAAAAAAAAAAATTGATACACTTGATGTATCAGCGTCGGAATTAAACTGGACTCCAAACAGTCCACCTCCTTATATTGTTTCCTTCTCTTTGAATTCTTGCTTGTATGTTCTCTCAATGTAAGTCGCTTTGGATAAAAGCGTCTGCTAAATGACAGTAGTAGTAGTAGTAGTAGTAGCAGTAGTAGTAGTAGTAACTGAGGTGTTTGGTGGAGGTCGGAGCTCCACAAGTAATTCTCTAGTTGTAAATACATTTTAAAACATCCCACGGCAGTAAACACTGCTGTAAATTACATAGTTTGTAATTTGTATAGTTTTCCTGATTGGGAACATGATGTAAATTTAAAGTTAAAAGAATCCAGGTAGATTAAATACAGCAAAGGTTTTGGTTGACCTAATTAGAAATAAATACTGTTTGCTTCTGTTCTACCTGGAACAGCATCACATGACTTTATCTGGCAACGTGCTGCTGTGCCATTCTGCTGCTGCTGTATCTTAATCTGGTCAGATTGCTTAGAAGATGGCTGAACGTCTTGACTGGGAAGGGAATGCAGACTGATGGACAGATGCGAGAGAAAAATAAACATGAGAGAAGAAGAAAGCGTGCTGCCTGCTACTTTTCATTTTCAGAGGTCAAGGAAAGATGTGGGCATGCCGTGAAGAACATAAACATTGGACGTTTTCCTTCACAGAGGACTTAAGACTTGCCTTTAAATGGTTTAGATCTATTTTAAGAACTTTTATTTGATATTTTCTTGTTACAAGCAGCTGCTTTTACACTCAGTTAAAGGACAAACTAGGACATACAACAATTTTTTTACAACAGTAAAAACTTGAGAAAAGAGGCTGATGATGAGAGTACAAACTCAGCAGCACACTGATGTAAGTTAATACAATATTCAGAAAAGGTTGCATCAATCTTTAATTGGATCAAATGCTTACAGATGCAGTCAACACATTAAGCATGATGCCTCTCAACCCCCCCACATACACACACACATACACACGGATACTTAAACACAAACACATGGCCCTGTAGGTTTGATTTGTACTATATCTCTCAAATCTAGCACTTGATGCGACGGTATAACTCTTTACGATGGCTGGATTTGTTCTAAAGCTGCTGTCAGAACAAAATATCAAGCTAATGTGTTGAGTAGACAGAGACAGATGCTACAGGAGGAAGGAGAGACATGGAGACGTGAGGAAAAAAGAACAAAATACAGAAGAAGTAAACAGCCAGTCTGGTTTGGTTTTAAAGTCACACGTGTGAAGATGAATCTGTCAGAGATGTTGTTTCTTTGATCCAAGCAGATGATTTCAGGACAGATATTCTGTCTTCTCTCTCTCTCTCTCTCTCTCTCTCTGTGAACATGCAAGCTGGCCGGAGGCCCGGGTACTGGAGGTTTATGGAAAAGCAACATGGCTCCATGTGTGTTTGCTGGCCTTGTTTGTTTTTAGCCTCTATGCCCTTGAGGGCTTCCAGCACACTGAGCCAGAAGTTTGTTGTCAGTGCAGCGTTCTCGGTACTNGTGAACATGCAAGCTGGCCGGAGGCCCGGGTACTGGAGGTTTATGGAAAAGCAACATGGCTCCATGTGTGTTTGCTGGCCTTGTTTGTTTTTAGCCTCTATGCCCTTGAGGGCTTCCAGCACACTGAGCCAGAAGTTTGTTGTCAGTGCAGCGTTCTCGGTACTCACACATTGTTAATCGTTGATCTTACTTCCTTTAAGGTCTGAGACTTTGTCAGAGATTGAAATGATGGAAAACTTCTTTATGTAGATTAAATGATATTTTTCTTAAAGTGACCGGTCAGACATCAACTACATTTTCCTCTAAATCTTGCCGACTTTTTAAACTGACTGAAAGAAAAACAACAACAAAAGTCTTCCTGTGACAACAGATCCACACTCTGCTTTTCATAACAAAACCATGTGGGAAGATGAGACAAGCAGTTAAACCCTAAACTGAAGAAAATTTGTTCCTGATGTTTCTTACTGCTGCCTTTTCTCTCTTTCAAGCCCCTTTCAGTCACGTAGCCAGTATTTCTATTAAATGAAAAGCGTAGTTGTATCCTGATGACTTCCATAACATTTTGAGAGAAAGATTTGACTTAGTCAAACCAAATAATAGAAGTAAAATAGTCTTAAATAGTCTGATCGTTTTATAATTCTCTTATTAGCAGCAGCTGGTTAATTCAAAATTACAATGATTATAACTTTCCCCTCTTTAGTTTTAGTTCCTATATTTTTACAGCATTTCTGATGATGTCATCTGCCTGAGCTGCAGCTGGTTTTCTGACCTCATCAGTCACCATTTTGTTTGATGCAGTGCAGTATTTTTATTGGATTTATTGGGAATATGTATGGCAACACCAACAGTTGTGATGGGAAACCTTCAAAATAAAATACAGATCAGAAATTTTTTTTTTTTTTGCCACTAAAAGTAAGGAGGGAATTTTGTTGCTTTAAGTTTGAGTTCTAGTGATTCTGATCTTTACATTAAAGAGATTATTTCACACAAATTTCAGGACTTTGTGGTTATTTCTTAAGTATTAACGCTACCGGGACGCCGTCATCGCCGACGATGCCAGGGACCTTGTTGTGTTTAATCGAACACAGCTTCCAAACCATAAAAGATAGAAACTTACTTTTTATTCCCTCTAAATCGGGAGAATATTGATATGATATTCTAATTTTCGCCTAATTTTTTTTTATTCTAATACTCTTTATTTCAAGTAAAGGAGCCTCATTTACACAGCAGTTTATGATATTTCAATTCAAAATAAAAAAAACAAAGTATAGGACATTATGGGTCATTGAAAGGTGGTGTTTTAGTAGCATTTAAACAAAAAAAAGTCAAAAGTTTATTTCTCCAAAAAACCCTTGGTCCCCAGAGGGTTGACCAGTAATATGAAACATTTTATATCTAAAAAAAGTCAGGAAACACTGATTCACAGACCTTTCAATCTGTCTGCATTAAAATTCGGCTGGTTGCGGCTCCTTCTGTCAGGCCTCGAGCAGCAGCTCGTTCATATTCATTTATTGAATTTGCTGAACTTTGATTGGCTAACAAACTAGCCTATGAGAGCAAAGAATACTGTTTCCTGCCCCGCTGTGCATGGCAACATCAGACGTCGTGTCTTCCTGTTTGTTACGTCTTATGCTAACAGCTTTTAGCCAGCAGCATGCTAGGCGTGGTTTCAACTGCAAGAGCTGATAAATACTAACAAACAAAGGAGTGATGAAACAGATACAGGCCGTTCGAACTCGGGAGAACTCGGGTGTTATCACCACCTGCGTAGTTTGAGAGATTAAAACTGAAAGAGAAGTTGTTGACCTGTTTTCACACCCACTATGAAGGTAAGAACATCTGTGGAGCTAAAATATTCAACAGAAACCTCAGAAAAACCTGTTTTTAATGGAAGGACCTCTTTAAAGACTGAGATACTGAACTTGTAGAAACTCTTCACACGTTGGCAGCAGCTTTCTGCATGAGAACATTTTGATGAAATGTGGTGCAAGAAAAACAAAAGCATGAGACAACTTGTTGTGTTTTTTGTAAGAAACAACTTCTCTCATTCGCCCTCTCTAAGAGTTCCTCCACTTCTGAGGGGACTTCTCTGTACCTCGCACCATCTGGGACACATGAGCTCCATTTTCCTCCATCACCACCCACATCTTCATGCACACTTGGGTTGAACTCTGCTCATGTGGCGAAGCGCCAACAACTTGTTGTTACCGCAGAGTTTTTTTGGAGCAGCTGTCACTATGAAGGTGCCTGAGAGTAGCAGAAACAGAGCTGGTGGCAAATAAGATAAAGACTGTTGGGCACATGCAGAGTAGTGTTTGGCATACAGACTGACTAACAGAGGGTGTTTAAGGCTCTCAACGTTATGTAGCCAGATCTAATTCACTGCACATGTGCTGACTATCCCCTCTGGCTCTCCAGCTCTGGAGTTGTGATCCAGATGCAGATATAAGGCTCTGAACTTAGCTGACCTCTTTGCAGCATGAGGATCTGCAACAGCAACTCATGCCCAAGTCTGTGATTACTGTGAAAGTGTTTCTGGCTCAGACTGTGTTAGTTACATACCATATGCAAGAAAATGCACCACCTACACAAATGCTGATAACACAGTATGGCTCACTAGGTGTTGTGATCAGTTGTTCTCTCGCTAAACCTTTTTGTCTTTAATTCTTAGAGGACATGAAGTTTAACCCGTCCCTCCCATCCGTCTCCCCAGAGAAATCAGTTTCCTGCCGTGCCTCAGTGCTGGAATCAGATTCCAGCGTCGTACAGGTCTTGTTTTTCTTGGCGAGGGACGCTCCCACAGAAGCGAAGCTTCCAACCATTTCCACCCATCGTTGTTGCCTCTGTGTTTTCACCCCGACTCCTCCCTTTCACCTTTGCTCTCATTTAAAAGGAAGTGAGATCTTCATCATTTTTCAGACCAGAGCAGATTATTGTTAAATGTTTGACTGATAAACCTGTGCACACCCACTCTGGTTCCCTGGTGTTAAGCTGGTATCGCATGTTTCTTCGTCCGATTCGGGGCTGTAATTTGAGCCCAACTGGTCTAGACAGCACATATTTTAAGAATTTTCAAACATCTCAAGATGGAATTTGAAAAAAAGCTTTTGAGGATTTTTAGTGTTTCTTGTGTTTCAGACAGATGCATTACATTTTAGAAACTAGTTTTGCAGTAAATTTCATCTTTATTTTCTTTTGACACTGATAAACTCTCCCAGTCTTCCTTTTTTTGTCAAGTAAGGCAGAATTTCAGTGAGTTTATACTCAGGATTTTTTTTTTCTTTCTCCTTTTTTTGCCTCTTTGCTTTGGAGCTTTAATAACTCTTTAACTTTCAGTGTGTGAGGATGCAAAGTGAGTTTTCCAGTACCGCTCTGTGGCTTGTGGGAACTGGGTTGTAAAGAGGGTTTGAATGACAGAAACGTGCACTCGGGTCAGTCTCCTCATTGTCGTCTGGTGTTTACATGCCTTTGGCCCTCACACAACTACCATCGGCTGGGGCAGTTAAACGTCAAGCCCATAAGTTAGTGGTGTCTGTTGAAATCGTGCTCTGTGTCAGTGTGGAGGAGCAGCAACTCTCCGTGGATGGGTACACATTCCCTCTGCTTGGGTTTGGCTTATGTGTGTTAACACATATACACGAAGGAGGAGGAGAAAGCACAACAACAAACTGGGCTCATCATGACTTTAAACAGTCCCGTAATTTCAGGAAGGAAGCAGCAAACAGAACTGGTTGTCACTTCATTTGTGCATCTAAGTCAAATTCACGCGAGTCAGCTGAGCAATTTGAGGCAGCTTCCGTCCCACGAGGTCATTAAATGCAGAATGAAAGTCACTGATGGAAATATTGTTATCTCCGGCGATTACATCTCCACCTCCATCTGTCCTTCTCCCTCTGTTACCTACAGCAGAGCTGAAATGAAACCCAGATGCCAGTTGCACAGACACTGGGAGTTACAGGATGAAAAAAAATGACCTCGTGTTTAGATTTCCATCTATTTCTCATGCAATGTTTTCCACTCAGCTCCACAGAGGGGCGGGGACACCGAGGGACGAGTCCACGTCACCAATCTTTTCATCATTTCAGCCAGTGGTTATCACATGATCACAGCTGTTTGAATGCATATGTAGGCCTTGTACTGTAGCTTTCACACATGGAACAGAGGTCTCACTTATTCACCCCCCCTCCTCTCCTCTACTCATGACACAGCTGAGCTGACTTTGCTTCTTTTTTTCCCCTGTGCTCCCTAATTTGATTTTGGGCTCAGTGGATGTTACAGCTTGATCTTAGTACATCACAAGGCCCCGTTGTTGTAAAAAGCTGTTGTTTTTTCCTGCTTTCCCATGTGTCTTAATTAGAGGTGTGTGATGTGTGTGCTGGAGAGGAGAGGAGGGGATGGAGGTGGGTCAGGAGGTGATGATGGGAATGAAGCAGGGGGTGTCTTCCTCTGAGCTCCCACGCAAAGCTAAGCCCCCTCCCTTTAACCTACACCCTGAGTGTGTGTGTGTTTCAAGCTAATGCCAAATTAAAAGCCTTTGCATTCACATTCAATTAAAAGCTCCCCCTCAGCGGATACAACGAAACAGCTGCACAGACTCCGGACTGTCTGTTTTTCTGTCTTGCTGTCAGAAAGGTTGTGACTTGTATCCCGTACAATGCCCCCCCCCCAACCTCGACACAGACGCTTATTAGACACAGGGTGAAAACAGCTAAGTTACACGGGGCAGGAATAACATTAAAATGTTTACATAGAGGCGGTGCCTCTGTTTATCGTTCGCGTCGGTGCAAAATAAGGCACAAATGCAGAAAAAGATAGTACAACATGTACAACAAGCTGGCAAGAAAGGGAAGTGAGTAATGGCTCGTAAACGGAGCCTCCCAGGGTGCTGCTCTTTGATGGAAGGAGATGGAAGCCTCAGCTATGTGAATGAGCCCATCTGCAATTATGCATTATTTGCTGATTTGAATCACAGTCAGACTTTCCACATCACAGGCCCTGATAAGACGTCTAACTATTATCATCACTTCTGCCTAAGCTGCTGAAACATAAGGAGAACAGTTGTTCGCTGGAGTATGGCAGAGTATTTCCTCTTACTGCTGTTGTTACAACGAAGACAGAAAACTGAGAATAGAACCATCATCTCTCCATTTACACAGTTATTTAGTGGTCTGGGAAATAAGAGTTTATCATGTGGAGTAAAGCATGCTAAGTTTATCATCAGTATGGAGTATTCAATGCAGCTACATTTATTTAGTGTTAATTAAAAACAGTTCAGTCTTATTTTGGCCCAATTTACTGTGATTTGCAAAACTACAACTTCTCCTATATTTCAAAATAATAAGATATAATCAACAACTTATCATTGCTATTTTTATTTGCCACCACCAGCTTCTAGTAATGTATATGTATGATTTCAACACAACGTTTATGTGCAGTCACAAGGCAAACAAATTAGAGTAATACAGGGAATAAAAAGCTGAGCCAATGACAGCCGTTATCCTCGTGGATTTGGAAGAGATTATTTCAGAGTAATTGAAAGAAAATTGACAACATGACTTCAAAGCATTTTGCAGCAGAACATATGTCTCACCAAATGTTTCCTGACAAAGATTCAGGGGGGTAGACTTGGTTCTTCAAGCTAAAGAGTCTCTCTGTAGGGGTGAGCAGAGTGACACTTCCCCTACCAGTGGAGGGAGGGATGGTTTCCCATCGTTCAGCATGCTGCCCTGCAGTAAGGGGAAGCAGCACCATCTTCCACCTGCAGCAGGAGAACTGCCATGACGGTACCAGGCACACTGCCCCACGGTAGAGGAGGAAGAAGAGGCAGGAGGAGGAGAGGTGAATTAGATGATGGGCAAGATGATGGCTGGCAGGTTTTACATGTTGATGAGGTGTATGAGGACTGGATCCAGAGATTAGAAGAACCTGTAAGTTCTCTCAGAGAGAAGAATCTGAGCAATGCAGAACCTACTAGAAAAGCACTCAGAGAGCGCAGACCTCTGCCAAGCAGCACTTTGAAATATTATAGAAAGTACTATGTCCATATCCATTAAAAAATTCCTGGATCCAGACGGTAATCCGGATCACCCCCAAAATCTAATCCTTAGCAACCTTGCTACCATTCTGACCATTCCTGAAAATGTCATCAAAATCTGTCCATTGTTTTTTTAGTTATCCTGCTAACAGACAGACAGACAGACAGACAGACAGACAGACAGACAGACTCTGATGAAAACATTACCTCCTTGGTGAAGGTAATTAATGTTCTGTCTGTCTTCTTAACCAAAGCTTTCTGGACACTGACCAACACATTGCCCACCAGTACTTGGTCAGTCATGCCAAAATGAAGAGTCCCAAGGTGGTACAAATATGGAGATGAAAACATTCTTCACAGTTTTTGTACATGGTGGAAAAATCCGAACTGGAGGATTACTGGGCTGGTTTTGGCCAACATCCTCTGGGATTTGGAAAAGTGATGACCAGGACTAGATTTCAGTCCATCCCTGAACATTTCTCACAATGAGGAGCATTATGAAAGCAGGCAGCCAGACCATAACAGACTCTTCATCCAGTGCTGGAGATCATCATCCCAAGAGGTTTATGGCTGCCAAAAATAATTTGAAGAAGAAGAGTTTTATGGTCCATCGCTTTGAAAGAAAAGTCCACTTTGAAGCCATTCTACATAAACAAGCCTGATAATATTTACTACAAAGTCTTTGTTCTGGGGCTAAATCAGGTGTTGTGTTGCAGTGGTCCTTGTACACTGGACAACATGCTGACGGTGAGGCCGAGTGAGTAGGTGCTACTCGTCTTCTGATGGTCTCATACAGGAAAAGTTACTACACTTCACCTGACATAAAGTAGCTGCTGATATGGACACTGGTTTGAGTGGGACTATGAACTACAACCATCGAGGGAGACGAGTTCATAAGGAACAACAAACTACAGGCTTGTGTTTGTCCTGTCATTGATCCATGAACATGGTGGGTTAAGAAAAGGATTTGATCCAAGGAGAGTCCTACTGGTGTCCTTGTGGACATGTACAACAGCTTCATTGGAGACCATAGAATAAAAACCATCTCTTCCTACCCTGTTCCAGGAAGTGGTGCTGCTGGGTCTTCAATTCAGTTCTCAGCATCAGTATGGTGAATCCCATTCTGTACTGCAGGGTTTGTTTTTATACAGACGAAAGGCCAAAATAAGGATCAAATAACATTTCTTTAGTCAGTGTTGTGAGAATAAATTTGGAAATGTTCTGTTCTATAAATTTAGACGTTTCAATACGTTTTTGGACTTCAATGGCAAAAAATATACAAAAAAAACCATGTAATAGCGTGATATTTTTGTTCTCAGGTTTTTCCATTATTAAATATGTTACTTTCAGGAACTTTGGGTCAGTTTTGTGATTTTTCTCTATCAATTTTAGCAAAATCAAACACTTTTAATAAAGACAAGGCACTGAAAACACTAAGACTAAACACAGGGCAGCAGTGTCTGACAAAGAACTGAATAAAATAAGAAGCATTTAAACAGGAATGGATGATTTCTAAATGTGGACAGCAGGAGAGAGAGGAGCAAAGGGCAATCAGCAGAATGTGGAGAAGGTGTGACATCTAATCAAACAGAGTGAAACTGATGAGCAGAGGACATCTTGATACAAATAAACCAAAAATTAAATGAAACAAAATTATACAAACCACTAGAAACACAGTAGATACTGAGACAAAACACAGCTTGGGTTTGTGAAAAATAAAAGAAAAACTAAATTAAAGTTATAAACCTGACAAAAATCAACCCAATTTAAAATCAAATTGCAATAAATTATATTCTTAATTCTTTTACTCTGTCCAATTTATTTAAAAAATAGTTTTATACCATCCAGTTCATTAAAAAAGTCCTAAAAATGGTATTATAATCAGATTAAAATTATGAAAGAGGTCATTTCATAAACATTTCAGGACTTTGTGGTTATTTCTTAAGTATTAACCAGTAATATGAAACATTTTATATCTAAAAAACGTCAGGAAACACTGATTAACAGACCTTTCAATCTGTCTGTGTTAAACTTCGGGTGGTTCCGGCTCCTTCCATCAGGCTGCTTCGTCAGCAGCTTGTTCATGTTCATTGTTCGAATTTGCTGGACTCTGATTGGTTAACAAACTAGCCTATGAGAACAAGGTATCCTGTTTCCGGCGCCACTGCGCATGGTAACATCAGACGCTGTGTTTTCCTGTTTGCTACGTCTTGTGCTACAGCTTTTAGCCAGCAGCATGCTATGTGTGGTTTCAACTGCGGTAGCTAATGAAAACTAACAAACAAAGGAGTTGTGATGAAACAGATACAGGCCGTTCAGACTCGGGAGAACTCGGGTTTTATCACCACCTGTGTAGTTTGAGAGATTAAAACTGAAAGAGAAGTTGTTGACCTGTTTTCACACCGACTATGAAGGTAAGAACACCTGTGAAGCTAAAATATTCAACAGAAACCTCAGAAAAACCGTTTTTAATGGAAGGGCCTCTTTAAAGTTCAGTTTTGTTTGTTTTAGAAATTTCTACAAATATTTAGAAATTTTACAGCTTAGGATTGAAATAATTACGGTAGATCTTGATGTGAGGGTTAGAGGGAACACCTTTTGATCAATGTCTGCAGTTTTAAACCATTTTTGTGCATTTAGGACGGCACCAATGTGAAGAGCACTCTTAATTCCTGAGACTCTGCAGTCATCGGGTCAAGTTTATGTTTTGGGTGGTCGCATTTGTGAGGTGAGACGACAATAAGGTGGTCTGCAATGACTTGCACAGGCTATCCATTGGCTGGCTTCGAGGGCCGAGGCGTCCGGTATGATCCTTCCTAAATTTAACCGTGTGGACAGACAAGTCTAGCCAGCCTCATTCCTGCTCCGATCATCCACATTATAAAGAAGGAGAAACAGAAAGACGGACAAAGAGACAGCCAGCCAGCCAGCCTCAGGCCTGTTTTAAATCTGTCCAGCTCCTCTCACTCCCTCTATACCCTCCCTCCACTCCCCTCATCTGCTGCTGCTTCTTTAAACTCCAACTTTGAAATTACATTTTACAACCAACCACCAGACCTTCCATTTGTGGGCGTAAAAGTGTGTATTTTAGAGTCCTTAGCTCTGTTGAGGTGACATATATAGCACATCGGGAGGATTTACTTCATATTCAGGATAGAAAGGATCAGTGAGGATCAGCCTTCACATTCTCCCCCTAAAAAACAAAACTTCAGGTACCGTGTAGGTTTTATAGCTTGTCTATTTTTAACAAATGCACAACTTGTTTGTTTGGAGTTCAAGCTTAAGAAAAAATATGTGACATTGCTACATGTTGTACAAGTTTTGTGAATTATAGTGACTTTGCACCATTTCACCTTTCTTTAACTTATGTGGCTAATTACTGTTTTTTTAAATTGTTGTTGTTATTTTTGCTTTATCCTCCTTTATCCACGCTTTCCTACAAATTCCTTGTACTAATGATACTTGGCAATAAAGATTCAGATTCTAATTTTGTTTTTGTAATCTGCCCGTGTAATTTTAAAAATGTGAACATTAATAAAGAGTCCACATGGACAGAAACAAGCTGCTCTGCTCTGGATGTTCCTGTTTGGGGTTATGCTAACAGCGGTCTGCTTGCTCACTCTCGCTGATGTTCCTACACAGTCTGTTTTTATTTTCTCTCTGAATGAATTTGCTCTCACATTGTGTAATAGACTGGAGAGTCTGTGGAAGGATGGGAAATGCTTTAAAACACAGCTGTTCACTGAAACAGGGCAGGTATTATGCTACATTTGTCTGCTTGGTTTTATTACTACTCTGAGAATCAGTCTGCTGTCTGTGGCGACGGGTAAAGAGCTTTGAGTGTTAACACTTTGGTGTGTTTCATCCCATCCACTGCTTCAGACCTGAACTGAGTTCCACATGACTTACTCACTACGGTGCTGAGCTATAGACTAGTAAAGATGGCGAGCTGTACAAACCAGACAGCACAGAGACAGACGTGACATGATTCAGTTCTGGCCCAGTCCACCTTAGTCCTTTTTATCTTGCCGTCTTCCCATCTTGTCCTGTCTCTGGTTCTCTCTTCCTCTTGTTTTATTCTTCCCCTCCCTGTAATCAGGGTTCTTTGAAGTGGGCTGAGGAGATGGATTAGAGTGAGACCAGCAGGGTCTTTGACCCAGGGTGAGCGGGGACGAGTAATTAGACAGGGAATTACAAGGAAGCCCTGCCCCTCTCTCATGAGCTGTACTCCTGCTGTTGTTGTTACTCTGGAGAACTTGTATTTTAGTTGTTATGATGATCAGAAAAAGTTGCAATAATAGTGGAAATGGAAGGAGAAAAAGTGAATGTCTCTAGATTTATTTTAGAAAAGTGTTTACTTGCAGAGACTAAGAACTTCAGATATTTTATGTCTTTTTCTTTGAAATATAAATCATCCCTGCATATTTCAGAAAAGTTAGAACAAGGATAATTAAGACTACCTACAAGGAACACGTTTAATATACTGTAGTTAGATGCTTGTGATTGCAAACAGGACATTTGGTACATAAGCAGTATTAACCCTTTGATGCCTATTATCGCAAATTCGCAAAAATCCGCTTTCGCTCCAGACGCAACCGAAATACCATCAGTAGCTCTTCACTGCTGGTTGATGCATTTCCAACACATGCCTACGAACCTTGTGCAAGCATTTGTTTCTTCGAGGAACGGTCAGGGACTGCGCTGTAGTTGTAGCTATATCGTTATAGGTATGTGGTTATAGCTAAATGTCCTATAGCCAAATTAACTTTCTCAACTTTATTTAACATCTACTTGAAAGCAAAAACACAAGTGATTTTTTTTAATAATTGGAAAAAAAATTCAGGCGTCACAGGGGTTAACAAAATAAGAGTTTTGGGGAGCAAACGTGCACAGAATTGGTAGTTTATAAATAAATAAATTAGAAATCAGTCATCAAAAGTTGGCAGGTTTTTACTTCCTTTGGTGTATTATATTACTTAACAGTAAAGAATTTGATATAATTTTAGTATTTTCCCATAATAGAAAACATGTGATCTCCAACCCTTCAAATGACCCTGCGTGAAGAATCATCGTTATACAACCACAAAATAGAGGATTACTTTAAAAAATGTTGTCATAAACTATAATAAGCAGAGAGATTCATGAACCTCTCTTCTAAATTTAGTGTGTAATAAATTAAGTTGTGTTGACTGTTTTGTGTTTTGAAGCATGTGGGATGAACCATCACACAGTGGAAACATGAATCTGTTTCTTTATCAACCCCAGAAGCTCTTTGATGCTATGGGCTTGTTTTAATAGCCCAAATATGCAAAGATGACACAAGCCCCTCCCTCAGAAACCTTTAGTGGTTTACACATGAAGCAATGGAGCCAAAGTTCCACCACCATTTGTGTTTACATAGTGAAAACTGCCATGACGCAACCAACAGAGTGACATATTCACACATACTTGCTAACTGGGATCTGGTGTTACCTTCTGCCTTCGTTAACAGCGTCTACCACCTTCATTCACTTCATAGATGGTTCAAAGCCGTAGCAGTCGGGAGTCAACTTAACACATTCTGCCATTTCACACGTTACACATGATAGTGATGTGCATGGAAGTCATCAGACCCAGCTGGAAGGGGTTGTGTGAGATGGGCTAGTGTTCATCTGTAACAGCACTGATACAGCATTTTCTTTGTTCTACAGAAACACATTAAGCAGACAACACAAGGGCATGACTAAGAAAAAAGATGGTACTGGTACTGGACCGGACTTTCTGAAATCCAAAACCCATCCCTAACAAAGACTGTTTAAGAAATCTAACACACCTTAAGACATGTTTGCTGGAAGAAAGAAACAAAAAACCACCTGAAAAATCTCTTAGTGTCTTTAATACAAGAGTGTCTTTGAAATAAGAGAATGAATCAAAGTGTTGCAAAATGGTAAATGTGGATCCATCTTTGAATATCAGAAGTGTGGCCAGTTCCATAAAGTGTTATTAGAGCGTATTGCAACAATGACCTCACTGCAAATTGGAGAAAATGTTTAGGCCTTGCATTTATCTTTATCAATGTCTTGATTCCACACAAGAAGTGGTTTTGTAGTGAGGTTGGTAGATAATGTACAGTGTCTAAACAAGCTTTGAAATGAGCCCCCACAATATCCCCTCCTTCTCCTTCTCCTTCTCCCTGCAAAATGAGGAAGTTAACATGAACACTGTAATAATACACTAATCATTCTTCACCTCTCTTTGTCTCTGCAGGTAAGAACATTTTTCTTCAAAAAAATCCTTTCTGGTGAGCCAAGTAAGTAAAAATGTCACAATTTGATGTTCTTTCTTCTCCCTGACATCCCTTCTGAGTGTGTTTGGTGTGTGTGTGTGTATGTGTGTGTGTCATATCCTCAGGGTACCTGTTGTTGTGACAGCTTCTTGACTTGAGCAGTATTAGAAGATAATGTGCAAATTGTAATCTGGGAGCTCCCATTCCGTAGCCTGTGTCAGGCTAATAATGCTGTGTGTCAGTCAAAACTTGGCCACTGATTGCAGACGCAAGCCGATGCTATCTTTCCTCCCCATTCTATGATGCAGGCGCCACTAAAGAAGCCACTTACTGCTGGCAGTTTGGCGTCAGGAGGAGGAATCCTGGTTGTGGGAAAATAGAGATTTAGCATGTCTTGACTTTCTTGGCATTATCCTCAAGCCAGTGCTGAAGAGTAACTTCCAGTCAGGAGCTTTTTACAAAATAACATTAACAGATGAGTAATACTGGTATGTGTGGTTTTTTCATGCAAGCATAAATGAAAGTCTAAAAAATAGAAAATAACCATTTTACAAATCTGTCTTTTAAAAATTTGTTGCAAGTTAGTATAATTCGAGAATTTGTTTTAATATTACTACAGCCTTGCTCTACTTTTTACCCATTTTAATCTAGACAGGGCTGAACCTGATTTGTTTCGGACACAAGCATTTGCTAAATGTCATTTGAAGGTCTATTTGTTCAGCGTTGAGTTTTCCTAAGTGAATTTGAACGCCCCATCAGTTCGGCTCAGTTGGAAGGATGTGGTGGTTTCGTACATTTTGCTGCTGGTCATTGTGGAATTCCAGCTGCTTGTGTTGAAGACTTGGCAGCCTTGTAGACTCACATGTGATTCGTTATGGAACCAGGAAGTCTGGACGTGTAAATAATGATTCTGGTCCGGACCACCCAGCCGGCTGAGATCCAGATCTGTTACAATGTGACTTTATTTTCAACATCAGTGGGACATTAAACTGTTGTGTGAGTATTTCACTGTAAAATTCTTACATACTGTACCTTTAAACCTTTAAATTTCTGCACACACAACTCATCTGCTCCTCCTGTTTGTGCTGATAAGTTCATACCACCATAATATGGTATAATTATTGTATATTATCATAAAAGAACTCAAAGGATTTCCTATGAGTTTTCTAAAATGTTTACACAACACAGATATCACCAGCTGTGCTAACGCTTGATTAAAAGTGGAATGTTCATCACTTCTTTAACATGTTCTCACATTTAGTTAAAACCACAGAAGTAATTTCTGTAATTCTGTAATAATAAAATCATCTTAAAGAGATGTTTATTTCACCATCTTTTAAACACCAATATTTCATTATGACCAAATCAGCCCCTTGCATTGCCAGGGATGATTGACATCACCACTGTTTTGCCCCGTTGGTGTGCCAAATGCAGAAACAGCTGCATCATCCAGAGACCACGTTCAGTCTGTATTTTTGTTCCTTTGTCATACAGTAGATTTGAACTCAGAAGAGTGCATGTTGTACAGTCTCCCATTCCAAACCTTCATCCACTTTGACCAGACCACACATCCTTAAATGTTGAAAGTTCTTCTGGCTCACAACCTCAGATAGGGATCACATTCAGTCTTGCTTGGCTGCTAAATACCCTCAATTGCATTTAGGCTTTACAACCTAGCAGTGCTTGAGGTTTTCCTAAATATTTATAATTTGTTCTGATTTCTTTTGCTCAGTGAAATGATTTGAAAGGAGTATTTTTCTGAAAGGTCATCAGAAAACCGGCTGTTTATGTGGTTTTGTTGACTTGACTGCCAAAACAAGGTTGAGTGAATGGGTTGGGTAGGAAAATACAAAAAACCTGCTGCTGCTATGATTTCATAAAACATCGCATGGGCAACTGGTTCACTTTCTGTCAAATTCAGGTCAGTTTTGGACTGTTCTGAGGAGAGCATGAGGTCATCTAACGGTTTAAGATGAGCTTGGTTATTCAGAATCTTGTAAAATGGAATTATTTCATGCAAAAAGGAGAATGATGCAATTGGTAAGTTAAAGGTTTGGTCCTTAGTGGTGTGGTCAAAGCTACAACTGGTCAAGGATTCATGTTGCTTTTCTTAAAACACAAAGGTTACGTGCTATTCTTGCATTTCAGTGTTATCAGAACAGAAAGAAGAAATGGGAGGGAGTTGATGGTCGGCGGGGGGGCTGGCTGTATGATGCAGATAGAGTTGATAATGAGCTTTGTCTTACCCTTACAACCCACCACCCCCTCCTCTACAACTCGTCCATGCTATCAGCTCCATCTGCTGCTCTGTGCTTCATCTACAGAACAAGAGACTAACATGCTGGCAGCCCTTCTTCTCTTCTTTTGTTCCTGCAAATAAGCATGTGTTCTTCATCAACCCTCTCACATTGAATCTATTGTATTCTTTTTCAGTTTTCTCTCCATCATTTCCTGTGAGTCTTAATCCCCTCAAAGTCTATGAAGTTGTTAGAAAGAGGCTGATCACTGATCAGCTGATGACTTACACAAGAGGTCAGAGGTACAGGAATTACAGCTCTGGCTCATGATAGGCTTGCTGTTCCAGCTCATGATGCATGATGGCTTTGCCTTGGCATCTGTATGGGAAGAGGTCATAAGCACCAGTTACGACTGACTAGCTGCACATTGATATTTTCTGGCTCAAACCACCCTTAAAAATTGGCAAGAGTCAGTTAGGCATCCTTAATTTGAGTCTTTTTGTAATTAATACAGGGTCACTGACATTTTTGTGGGAGATAAAGTAGAAAATCTGCCAGGTTGTAACTGGAAGATTGCAGCGTTAGAACACCGTGTCTTTAACTCCATTGGGGTGCTGAACAGCTGGAAGGAGCTCTGGCGGCTAGATCCAGTTCCTCCAATACTATTGTGTAACACCCCCCCACCCCCGCTCCAAGCATCTCACACACTAGGATGCATTCATATGCTTCCAAGAGATGAAATTGATTGAAGAATATTTGCTCCATTTAAAGCTCCTGTATCTGCTATTTTACAGCTTTCAACATCTGGATAGGCACATATATAATAAAATATTAGCTTTGGTGTTATATAATATTCATTTGTCCTGAAATAGAACTTATATTCTCAAGTTATTCTCCTTCCAAGAAGTAAAACACTCGGTATACCTAAAATCCCATCTCTCCCCCAGCCCCCCCTCGTGAGTGCTGCCCCTCGAGCTGCCTGAATAAAATGGTGAATAAATTCCTGTAACTCTCAGTCAAATGCACATTTTCACAGAGACATTTTTGGTAAATTACTACAAACGGTGGTGATTAGTGTCTTACTTCAGACTCTTGCAGTTCAGGTGTGTGTGTTTAATCTGCAGGTTCAGCATGGACACGCTGGGCAGGTCCTGGTGTAACATTGTTACATCACTATGTTACAGTCATTTTCCAAGAGAGAGTGGAGCAGCTGCTCAGCGCAGAATGCAGGAGGATTATTGAGGAAATATTACGCCGGGCTCATACTGCCTACGGAACGGCTTCGGTCTGGATTCGGTGCGGTTTTTGCGCAAGCTACCACCCGCATCTGCTCCGGATAGGGAGTGCGGCCAGCTTCGGTGCTGGGTGCGGAAACGGCACTCGCGAGAACAGAAGTTCACGTGGGTTATCGGACTTCACACGAGAACACAGGGACCCAGTGTCACCGGGTGTGATGTAATGTTTACATTTCCTATTCACGCGTGTGCTGTCTAAAAAGAAGAGTCAAGTTACAATTGTTTTTACACTTGTTTATTTTGAAAAAACACCGATATTCAAGCCACACTTCCTGTATAGCTCGTCCGATTTCATCAAACTTGACGCAGATCCTCTCCGGCGTCCGGCAAAAATAGAACCTTGCGGATTCTTTCCGTTGTGCCGTACAGCCCCCGTAACCGGACCCGCACCGCGCGGAGCTACTGTGAGCCTTCAAAAGGGATTTTAATCTGACGGAATACCTGCGGGGTCCGGATCTGGATGCAGTGTGAGCCCAGGGTTAAGCCAAAAAACACTCTGAAGGGTTTTATAAGGAAATAATATCACAACATGGTTAAAAGATCCCAAAAAATTGATTTTGCATGATACAGGAACTTTAAAGCTTGTCATGTAGAAAGACAACTGGTCAGTTCATATATACACTGGGACCTTCTGTACATTTCCATAATGGTCTAGACCAGTTTGGTTTATGTGAGTAACACTATAAGTCTTCAGTCTTGGTCTTATTAGTCGAATGCATCGTCTCTGTATAATCCACATAGTGGTAAAAATAACCCTCATAAACATATGAGGGTTTTGTAAAGTGAAGCCCTTGAGCAGTGGAGGTTTTACATAAAGAAGGTAATCTAGTAGTGTACAGTCATGTTTGAGCTACACAGAATGTTTGAAATGTGTATGTGGTTTGATTTGTTTCTACAAGATGCTTGTTAGTACGATGTACAACATGTCTATCAGTGGCATCCCTCTAGCAGGCCTCAAGCCACAGCTCTGACGCAGATTTCACCTGGGTTTCTTCCTCACCCCATCAGCTCTACCCTAGACTTCTTTTCATTTATTCTTCCACTTCCTCAGACTCATATGTTGTTTTACCACCATCTTGCTTCAGGTTCCACAGAATTTTAATAGTTTCTTAAATCTGTACATAATAGGTTTGAGGATATGGTGGAGGAGATCTTTGTGATTTGTTTGCTTTGGCTTCTTTTGTCGCCATCGACTGCACATCCACCTCAGTTTGGAATCACATCCTTTCACTTATCTGAGCACTTTTTTTTCTTTCACTGCTTCAATGCGCACGTCATTGGATCAAGTTGCTCCTCTAAAAATGAAGGTAATCAGCCAGAGGAGGCGTGCTCCTTGGTTTAATTTAGAGCTGCGTATGCTAAAAAGAACTTCAAGAAAGTTAGAAAGGAAATGGCGTTCCACTAAGCTAGAAGAAGTTTATTTATCTTGGAGAGATAGTCTGCTCATATACAAAAGAGCCCTTCGTAGGGTTAGAACTGAGTATTACTCGTCCCTCATAGAGGAGAACAAGAACAATCCCAGGTTTCTGTTTAGTACTGTAGCCAGATTAATAAAAAACCCAACTTCTGTTGAACCATGTATCCCTGTAACCCTCAGTAGTGATGACTTCATGGAATTCTTTACTAATAAAATAGAGTCAATTAGAGAAAAAATCTATAATGTCCTTCCCACTGTTGTCTCTGGTTCGTTGTCCAGTGAAGCAGCTTTAGAATCTGAATCATGTTTAGACAGTTTCTGTCCAGCTGATCTTAATGAGTTAACACAAATTATAGCTTCTTCTAAACCATCTACATGTATGTTGGATCCTGTTCCAACCAGACTTTTTAAAGATGTCTTCCCATTGATTAACACATGGATATTGGACATGATCAATTTGTCTTTAATGAATGGATATGTGCCTAAGGCCTTTAAGGTTGCTGTTATTAAACCTTTACTTAAGAAACCTGATCTTGATCCAGGATCTCCAGGTAATTATCGACCTATATCCAATTTACCCTTCATCTCAAAAATTCTAGAAAAGATAGTTGCAAACCAGTTATGTGATCATCTACACAGTAATAATCTTTTTGAAGAGTTCCAGTCGGGATTTAGAGCTCATCATAGCACTGAAACAGCACTGGTGAAAGTTTCTAATGATATTCTCATGGCCTCAGACAGTGGACTTGTGTCTGTACTTGTCCTGTTAGATCTCAGTGCTGCGTTTGATACTATAGATCATAAGATCCTATTGAAGAGGCTTGAATATGATATTGGGATTCAGGGAACTGCATTAAACTGGTTTGAATCATATTTAACTGAAAGATTCCAGTTTGTTCATGTAAATAATGAATCTTCTTCATATACCAGAGTCAGTCATGGAGTTCCTCAGGGTTCAGTGCTTGGACCAATCCTCTTTACTATATATATGTTACCGCTTGGTAAAATTATTAGACAACATGGTATAAAATTCCATTTTTATGCTGATGATACTCAGTTATATCTATCAATGAAGCCTGATGAGACCAACCAGCTGCAGAGATTACAAGCTTGTCTTAATGATGTAAAACGTTGGATGACGCTTAATTTTTTGCTTTTAAATTCAGACAAGACAGAGGTTGTGACCTTTGGGCCTGAGAACCTTAGGAACAAGTTGTGTAGTCAGTCATCTACGTTGGATGGCATTAATTTGGCCTCCAACAAGAAGGTAAAGAACCTGGGTGTTATCTTTGACCAGGACATGTCCTTTAGTTCTCATATAAAGCATGTTACCAGGACGGCCTACTTCCACCTGCGTAATGTTGCTAAAATTAGGAGCATTTTGAATCAAAGGGATGCTGAAACTTTAGTTCACGCATTTATTACTTCTAGACTTGATTACTGTAATTCATTATTATCAGGGTGTTCTAATAGTGCTGTTAAAGGCCTCCAGCTGATCCAAAATGCTGCTGCCAGAGTTCTGATGAGAGTTAGAAGGAGAGACCGTATTTCTCCTGTTTTAGCATCACTTCATTGGCTCCCTGTAAGGTCTAGAATAAAGTTTAAGGTTTTACTTTTGACGTATAAGGCCTTGAACGACCAAGCTCCAGCTTATATTAAAGATCTTATTGTTCCATATGCTCCTAACAGAGCACTTCGCTCTCAGACTGCAGGTCTTCTTGTAGTTCCTAGAATTTCTAAAAGTAGAATGGGAGGAAGAGCTTTTAATTATCAGGCTCCTCTCCTGTGGAACCAGCTTCCACTTTTTATCCGTGAGGCAGACACCTTATGTAGTTTTAAGAATAGACTTAAAACTTTCCTTTTTACACAATCCTATAGTCAGGGTTAGCTTGGGTTCTCCTGAGCTTTCCCTTTAGTTATGCTGCTATAGGTTTAGACTGCCGGAGGACATACTGACCACATTTTTTTTCACTCTGCTGTCTTTCTTTACTGTGGTTGCCTCTGAGGAGGGTGTATCTCACATAAACAAGGGATGAAATATTCCCACTAGATCCATCAAATTGTTATTGCTTTGATTGTTACTGCTGCCATTAACTGTTTCTCTGTTTATCTTTCCATAGACATGACGACTGGCCTAAATACATCTGTGTTTGTCTGTGNTCTCTTTCCTGTCAGCTCAGACCCCAGTCGGCTAAGGCAGAAGGCCGCCCACCCTGAGCCGGGTTCTGCTAGAGGTTTCTTCCTGTTAAAAGGGAGTCGTTCCTTTCCACTGTCGCCAGTTGTGCTTGCTCAGGATGGGGGATTGTGCTGAAATAACAATTCAGCCCAATCAGCTGGTTCCTTAGATAGAAAATGTTTTATTATTAATTGATTGATTTTTCTGTGAAGTGCCTTGAAATGACTTTGTCATGAACTGGCGCTTTATAAATAAATAAACTTGAAACTTGAAACTAAACCTCAGCAGCTAAAGTTGATTTTCTGAAACTCGATAATTCAATGAAGGGTAGAGAAAGTCACAAGATTCTTTTTAGTCCATTTGGAAGGTTTTTATTTTACTGCTAGGCCAAGAGTTAAAAAACAAATCGTGTCACTCTAAATTCTCTCTTCTTTCCTTCCTGTTTCTAATCCAGACCCTACAGCTTTCCTTTTCAGATGAGAAAACTGCACATTTCATTGTCTCATCGGACTTCAAAGGCAACGATGGAGATCTCTTTCACTACCTGGAGATTTTCACTAATCTCAGACGGCACACCTAACGACGCTCTTGTCTTCAAATCCCCAAACTGTGTTTTCACCCTTCTCTGTCTGCTAGGGATTCTAATTGCTCTTTAATCTCTGTATAAAGAAGCTTTAATCCCTAACAGTCACGTGTGATAACCTTGCATTGATAAATTCCAGAGTTTATGAACTAGTTCATCAGATTTGGGCTTGATGGACAGTCCACCAGTCATCAGAAGATTAATTATGCCGCTTTTCCACTGACAGAACACGGTGCAGCTCGGTTCACTTTAGCCCCCTGCGGACCCTTTTCCACCGCCTTTCTCGGGTCTTAACCGCGTCATTCCGCGCCAACCCGGCCTCTTTTTTCAGACCACCTCCTCGGTGGTCCGAAGCGGCCCAAAGCGGGCCCACACGCCCACCTGTCTACTGATTGGTCCATTAAACTGCTATCAGTGACACGACTACTACGTAGTGGTAGCCCCTGATTGGCCCGGCTGTGTGTGGTGTTCACGTGGTGTGATTCAGTAGTGCTCCCGCAAAAGGCTTAAAAAAAAACTCCCAGCAACCATACAAATATTTTATTTTAAAATACAATTGACTTTGGACAATGGCGACTTCCTCCACAAGAACCAAAAATCAAACCAACCAAAATGAACCATAGACAGAGTGCAAAGTACAAAAACACACGTATATCCGCCATTGTTGTTGTTGTTGTTTCACGCGCTGTGACGTCGCGGACAAAGACTTTTGCGCGCCACTTTTCATAGCCAGGTGGGCACGCCCCTATGCCCACTTACGTCCGCTTTATGTTCCCACCGCCTCAAGCGAGTTGATCCGCGCTATACTGTACCGCTCTCAAGCACGCCGTGCCGATTTGTCGGTGGAAAAAGGGCATTAGAGTAAATGCCAGTTCTTTGGTGATTTAGAGTTTTGGACCAATGCTTGAAAGAATAAATGACAAATAGGTACATGTTGTCATAAATTATTAGAAAGAGACATCTGCTAAAAGTAACCCGGTACTCCTCGTCTGCATTGTTCACTGGTTTTGGCACTGGATAGTCTAGAATAATCAGTTTTTCAGTGAAATGTTTGAGACAGAGCTTCATGTATGATTCATATAAGTTTTATCTTGTCACTCAAAGTTAAAGAGAAGCTTATAATACATGGTTGTACAGCTTCTTTAGAGGTTTTCACTTGTTTTTCACCTCAGATTAAGATTTCCATGCTCCAAAAAGCAGCAGCTAATTGGACATTGTGAGGAATACCGAGAGATCTTTGTTACACAGCAACAATAAGCTCTGCACAAAGATTGGCATACTCTTCATCTGAAGCTAACTGTACTGCACTAACAGTTACTGCTGCTTTTCCTTCAGGGGGTCTTGTTTTTCCTAAAGTTATGTTTGGAACATTTTACATATTAACAATTCAGATGGAACGTTCTTTAGGGTTCTTTAGGTCACAGCACAGAGGTCAGGAAACAAAACTTGGTAACAACTTTCCATCTTCATGTGATTCCATTCAGTGTGGAAAACGAGTTCCTGTAGCTTCAGTTTTAAAAGTCGGATTCTGTAACATTAGATGACGTGCCAAGAGCCTCTAGAAGTGAGAAAACAGCAGTAAGTGTTTGACCTCTAAGTGTAGATCTGGTGTGAACTATGCTCGCTGCTCTTGGTATTCTTTCTCTGGGAATCTGTGAGAGATAAAGATCAACGTGAGGGTTGGAACCAGGTTCCCCGCCCAGAGCTTTTTGCTTCCACCCTCATGCCCCCCCCCCCCTTAAATCCACTTCTCCTCCCTTTCTCTAAATCTCTCTTCGTCTTCTCATGTACAGTAATAATTACAGCAACTCCTCACTCTAAGCACCAAAATGAGTTGTTTACTTATGACCACTTGCCTCTGGCTGGTGTGGCCAGCCCTTCATTTACTATAAAGCCCCAGTAGTAGTTGCAGCCTCATATTCACCAAAATACAACACAATACCTAGCAGGCTCTGCTCATCCAGACTCCCACCTGCTAATAATCACACAGCTCCATTAATCAGGTTTGCTATGCACTGTCTGGTGGCACCTTACTATGATTTGCCTTTCCAGCCCAGCTGGAGGAAAGCCGTTTAATATTTAGAACACTTTAGTGTAAAGGGGCAGATCTCAGAACAGTTCCACCTCATGCTGTTTTCTTTTCTGTGCCCGAGGGTTGAAGCAGAATGAAAAAATGTCCTCTGCTGTGCTACATCTAGAAACAGTGTGCTTGTTTACACACAGACAGCCAAAGAGTCCCATTCGGAGTTACAGAGGCTGTTCAGGATTCATCCAGCCTCCAGTTGAGCTGATGATGGTGTGTGTGTGTGTGATGGGGGCGGGGCGGTTAGCAATGGTTGGCGGCCCGGCCGTCCTCTGGACCCAGGTGCTTCCTGTTTGCCTGTTGGAAATGTAGGAATGGGCCCAAGATGTGTAAAGTCATTCATGAGCCATGTGCTTTTGCAGCTCTTGCAGTGCCTGATGGGAACTGCAAACTGGAGCTTTAAACATCCAGCTGTTGCTTTTTTCCTTTCTTCCACCTCCAAACTTTTCTACAGTTCCCATGATCTTATCTACCGATATCCCCGTATCTGTAATAAAAAGGATCGTTTTGTCATCTGCATTTGCAAAGAAACTGAAATGTTTTGTATTGCACATCTTAATGTGTTTCTAAAACCCAAAGAGATTTCATGTTTTAAAAGGACTTCAGCCTTAAAGTGTAATGTTCTGTATTCACTTCACTGTTAAAAAGAGAATGAGAGCTTCTACTCTGCCATTAATCTCGAGACAAAGGAATATTTTAGCACTTTTTTTAACAAATGAAAGGGGATTTACAAGTTTTAGTGACAGCTGTGGCAGTTCAGTAGAGTATTTATATGCTCCATAATATAATGCATTTTATGTGAAACTGTCTGCCAGTGGAGAGTCGGTGGAGCTGCCGGGGTGGCACCCGAAAAGCAGACTGCCTTTTAAATCTGGATCAAGGCTCCGTTCTGTGAAAATCATTTCTGATTCCCATCCAGCTGTTTGTGTTATAATCTGCAAAATAGCAGAGGGAAGGAGTGACCCCTGGTGGCCACCATGTGCTACTACAACCTCAGAGCTACCACGTTTCAAAGCTGACTGTCACTTTCATAAACCTGTCACTTTTAGTGTTGAGAGTTTTCTGGCTGATTTTTCTTTATCGCTGGTACATTCTCTTTCTTCCATTTACTAACTGACTCACTTTTCATGCCCACCTGTCATGCTCATGTTTTACATCTGTCACAAAAGCATTTAACCAACAAGCTGTGATTTATGACTCCTCTGAAAGGTGTAATTTGTGGTTTCTGGTGGAAACATCAGGGGAAAAACAGATCTGGATGTCTCTCTGTTGTCAGATTTTGCAAGGATCAGTCAGACTTGCGATCACATGCGCCTCACCGCCTCGCATTCAGAGGATCAGGCTTTTTAACCTGCGTTGTAGTGATTGAGGGACCAAATGCATTAACAGCTCTTATTATCACCTCCTGCTCTGTCACATGAGTCATCTGATGAGTCCGTGTTAGAGGGTCTATAATGAACACTGGTTTTAACAGCTCGGACAGATGTGAGAGTACATTTGTTGCAGATTAGAAGCTGATGGCACTGGTTGGCAGACTGTTCTCTCCCATCATTATATATTTCATCAGGCCTTTCCCTGGGGGTGTCTTCACAGCGATGTGTGCAGTTGAAGTGCTGTTTATTTTCAGGAACAGTCTTTAACCCATCAAGCATCAAGAGTCTGCTGATAAGGTGTAAACTGGCTGGAAGAGACAGACTCATCGTTAATATCTGCTGTCTGTGAGCCGTCTAGGTTTCACTGTTCAATGATGACAGAGTGATTTACTGTAGTTTCCTACAGGGACTTAATAAATCTCAACAGTCAAAGTAACAAATCATTTAAAGATAGAAAACATGACAGTTGACTTGTAATCTGAATTCTACAATCAGATCTAACAGCTCTGTTGCTTTTTTTTATTTACCCAGTCAAACTAGTCTTTGCCCTTTAAAAATGGCACGATACTTTGAGGTCAGATGTGTTATTCTAAGCTTTCCCCTTCGAGTCCTCGTACGCCTCAGTGTGAGCCGTGCTCAAGCAGCAGCTGGCCAAGGTCCTGTCGCCCTCTCTTCACCTTGCCTGCAGCACTCTGTTCAGGTCTTTGACCTTTGCAGGTTCAGCCAGTTTAAAACTCCAGTGTCCTTCTTTGTGTGTGGGGGGGGGGGGGCGCGTGCATGGCCCACTTTTTTGAGCTGCATATCACAGTTTTATGGACATATAATGTATATATCACGTGGACATTTAAAACTTTCATTTACCTCCTGAATACTTTGAGGGTTTGTATTTGGATTTGTGCCATGTGGATGAGCAGCAAGATGCTTTTAAATCCAGCTGTAGAAACAGAAGAAAGTAGGAGAGGAAGGGAAAGGGAAGGGATTTGGCATGCAGGATCTGCACAGCTCTGCAGAGATGGAAGTTTTCATTTCCTCAGGATAGCTCTGACTGTTTGAACAGGTGGGCCATCCCCCCTGGGGCTGTGAAGGCTCCAGCCACTCTCATGTTGTCCAGCCTGTTTCTCTCTTGTAGGCGTTGCTTTCTTCAGTCAGCAGCACAGTGGATCATTCACATCATTCATTTCAGACTCTGTTCAGAAAAGTGTAAACAGATTGCACATGATCACTTTTCAGTAGTCCTTGTGTCACTGCTGTTATTACATGAAACCAGGAAATGCTATTTAACGATGAAAGTGAGCATTTGAACACAATGATTACAGAAGAGAAGGTGGAGGGAGAGCGGTGTGTTATGGTCCTTTTATTTCTTTTTCACCCGTCAGTGCCGTGGATGCAAGCAGACACGTCAGTCATGCTAGACTGGAGCCATGGCTCCAGCTCAGTAAGCTCATTTCCCTCTTTTTACTCATCCCTCTCCTCCCACTGTCGACATAACCAGCTGGGATACAGAAACATCCAAACACAGAGCCATTTTTACACACACACACACACACACACACACACACACACTGGAAAGGTTCTTGATATGGACCCAGAAGGAGGGAGGAGAGATGAAATGCCAGCAGGAGGTGGGGAGGGGTGTGTGAAGCCCACATTCAGATTGATGAGCTGCTGTAGAATCTAGCAGGTAAACACGGCTCCTCCTCCGTCCTCCAAGAATTAAGTCACAAATTGTTTATTTCTATCTATCTATCTATCTATCTATCTATCTATCTATCTATCTATCCATCTGTCAGTCTGTCTGTCCACATATTTTTCTCTCCCATGCTGTTAACACCAACCAGTAGGGGGCAATGTGACTCTTCAAATGTTCATCCAATCTTTTCTTTGTTAAAAAGCAGTTTCTGTCCCGTTTTCATCCACAACTCTTTCTGTTAATGAATTCACCCAATAATTTATTGTTATTCATTTTTTTCTAAGTGAGATGCTTGTATCTGCAGATATCATTCTCTCTTTACAGCAGAGAGTATAAGTGGTTGTTTACTCTTCATCAGTGAGTAACATTAGAGAGGAGCAGTTTGGTTTTGCAGTGAAGTCGCTGCTGCGTCGCTCACAATAATATCTAGAACATGTTTTTACATGATGTGTAACGTTAAGCATTATCAGCTTCACTTTTAGAGACAGACCCTGTTGTCTGCCTGCAGATTTCATTTGTTGGTCTAGTTGGGACATCAAAACATGTAATATGATTTATTTTTTATATAAAACTTTGAAGAAAATATAGGAACATAAAGTGGAGATTGTTTTTTGCCTATTGTGGATGTAGAATTGTTTCTGCTGCCATTCCTTTCAAATTACACGTACTTGCAGTCAAATAAGATCAGTCTGGTTGATCAAACCTCTCTGAGGTTTCTTTAGTGTAAGTTTCATTTTTGCATTTGTTTTTTCTTGGATGTGATTGAAGTTGGGTTCCATAATCCAGATCTTAGCATCATGTTAGCCAAGGCAAATGTTTGGGGCAGATTTGTGATGTAATCGGTTTTTAATCGGTGCCCTGCTGATTGCAGAGCGGAACCATAGAGGCATGCAGAGCAATGTGGAGGGTCCCTTACAAACCATTTGTACAGCAGTATCTACTGTGGGACCACCCTTAGCCACCTCCATCTGAACCACTGTGCTCTTTACCAAAGTGACCAACAAGAGATACAAGCTTACTGTTCACTTGGTACTTATTAAAAGTAAAAAACCCCTGAGGGCCTGTTGGATAATGTATATCTGAGTTTAGCTTAGATTGCATTACATGAATATGAGACCAGGCTGCACGGTGGTGCAGTTGGTAGAGAAGGAGTGTGCATGTTTTCCATGCATGTTCTCCCCGTGCATGTGTGGGTTTTCTCCGGGGACTCTGGTTTCCCACAGTCCAAAAACATGCAAGAGGTTAATTGGTGAGTCTAAATTGTCCCTAGGTGTGAGTGTGTATGTGAGGGGTTGTCTATATGTGGCCCTGTGATGGACTGGCGAACTGTCCAGAGTGTCCCCCGCCTTTCGCACCATGGAAATCGGCACCCGCTCCCTGCGACCCTGAAAAGGAAGAAGCAGGTTCAGAAAATGGATGGATGGAAAATGAGACCAGGTCCAAGCTTCTGTAAATATTACGCCTGGTTCACACTGAGTGCGGTTTCTGTTCCACACCGCTTCGCGGCCGTTCCACGTCCGGTGTGGAACGGCTGCGAAGCGGTGTGGAACAGAAACCGCTTCGCGGCCGTTCCACGTCCGGTGTGAACCAGGCTTTAGGCTGCTGAGTAGCCGGCAAACACTGGTGAAGAATTTACTGGAAGAGATCATTCCAGATGATTAAGAATCTGACATGTAGTAAATTTGTGGAATTGCGTAACTTTGTTTGATTGAAAAAGGTTTGTTGATTCGTCGTCAATCATAAAGAAAATTGTGAAATTGTATTTTGTTGTATGATTTTATAACATATTATTTTGCTTCAGATTAAATATTTATCAGCATGACATTGTCCACTGTATTGAGCCTTTTATACATTTTCATACAGGTTGCCATGGCAACACTTAGAAACAGGTTGTGTTTCCTTGGTGACAAGTGTTTTGCCCATTGTGTACTCTAGCATTATTGTTATTGTTCTCTTAGATATTACCTTCCTGACTGTCTGCTGCGTTTAATGGAAATGCACTTGTCCATTTGTTTGTTTCCTCTGTCCTTCACACCAGTGCTTTCAGAATATATTGCAACTTCTGTTGGGGTTTCTGTGTGTGCTGAAACAAACGTCAGCTTGTGTCTGTCTGGTATGAGGATGTATTACCCTGGAAGACTGAGGATAACCCGTAAGAAACTGGTGGTGCAAAAAGGGAATCCTAAATCCAATAATGTTAATTTGTGATTAATTGATTGATTTTTTGTTGTTGTTGTTGTTGTGGCTGTTCTCAGTATCTACTACTACTACTACTACTACTACTACTGTCATTTAGCAGACGCTTTTATCCAAAGCGACTTACATTGAGAGAACATACAAGCAAGAAATCAAAGAGAAGGAAACAATATAAGGAGGCGGACTGTTTGGAGTCCAGTTTAATTCCGACGCTGATACATCAAGTGCGTTTTTTTTTTCTTTTTTGTTTTTTTTTTATTTCTGCTTAGGAGTAAAGTAATTTTCTTCTCACCAAAGTCACAATGTATTTTCTAAAACTGCTTTAAATAGCTAAAGTGCTACATTAGCTACTGTAAGTTATCACTTTTGTTCCTAGTTAAGTCTACGGACAAGCAAAGTGTACTTTTATTGTTATACATTTCAATTATTTAAAAAAATGCAAAAATGTCATGTTATGGCATGTTATGTCTTATATAACATATAGAGTGTTATTTTTTTGTGAAGGTGGAATCAGATTGTGAGAAATGGATGACAGACAGCGTTCTCTTTGATGAGGTGTACAGAGTAGCTCACGACACAGAACACACCAGGGCTGTAGCAATAGCTACAGGAACTGAACTGGAAAAGAAGACGGTTTGCCTGGTCAGACAATCCGAGGTCATTTACTGGAAACACTCAGACGAGCCCAAAAACCCAATCGGAATCTGAACCCAATAGCCAAACTGAATTACTCACGAAGGCTGAATCAAGCAGGAGCTGACGCAGAGTTGAAACAGCACGTAGAACCAGGCAGTCAGAGTCAGCAAAGGTACCAAGGGAGCAGGAACAAGAAACAAAGCAGATAGAGTACAGGAGCAAGTTGAACAACAGTCCAACCAGACAATGATTAAAAAGTTTAAATACAGACACAGACAGGTGTGAAGAGTGAGAGTGATTAGAGAGTAAACAGGTGTAAGACATCTGCTGACTGATAGGACGAGGTGAGGGAGTGACACAAACATAATCACAGAAATAAAACATCAAAACTATTAAAACAGAACATGAGTTACAAAACTAATTAAATAAAGACAAAAAGGTTTGAGGAAACAGATGAACAGGAGACATGATGAAACATGACATGTAGAGAGTTTACTAGGTCTCAGTAGGTCAGTAGTGGACGGACAGAAACTCTTCCTGTGTTTGGAGATCCGGGTCCTGACGGACCGAAGTTTCTTCCAGACGGGAGAGTCTGGATGAGAAGAATCTGTTTGTCTTTGTATCATCTTGTGTTCTGTAGTTCTGGTTTTTGGTTTATTTGTTTACTTTGCATTTTCTTGTTTTGCTTTTGGATTTTTCATCTTGTGCTTTTTAGTTTGACATTATTCTTTTGACTGTATTTATTCCTGTTCATGTTCTCTGTATTTTTATACATTCACATGAGTTTGCTTTTAGTTTTTGAATCTTGTGAACGGCTTCGTCAGACTGAAATCGAACCAAACTGGACTTTGAATAGTCTGACTAAGCTACCCAGATAATGCGATTCAAGCTATCTTAGTAAATCTCAAGCTAGCTTATTCGAGCTATCTGGCCCACCCCTTCAGAAAATGGCGCCGGCGGCAGCGCCGCGATTAACAAAGAGGAAGACTAAGATGGCGGCTAACTCAAGCGTCAGTACGTTTTACATTTTTTCACTAACGCAACTGTTTCTTTGTTTGACGCGAACAGGAAGAACGCCCCCGCGAAGGGTCGCATGGCGCCACCTACCGTAGCGGCGGTGAGCGCACTTCTTTCAATAATTCGACTTTCAAAGTGATGTGTAAACTGGGATACGGCTCTCGCCAGGAGGCTAATCCTTAGTCTGACTTCTGCCAAAAGCTCGATTTATTTGTACATGTAAACGTACTGAGTGTTGGATGACACCAATTTTAAAGATCTAGAGGACATGTATCTATTATTTTGTGCATATTTAAAAGCATACAGGCATATAATGATTATATCCCTATGAAATATATTTTAGGGGTTTAAGTCAATAAGAAGAATCACATTAAAGATATACAGTGGGGCAAAAAAGTATTTAGTCAGCCACCAATTGTGTAAGTTCTCCCACTTAAAAAGATCAGAGAGGCCTGTAATTTTCATCATAGGTATACCTCAACTATGAGAGACAAAATGAGGAAAAAAAATCCAGAAAATCACATTGTCTGATTTTTAAAGAATTTATTTGCAAATTATGGTGGAAAATAAGTATTTGGTCACCTACAAACAAGTAAGATTTCTGGCTTTCACAGACCTGTAACTTCTTTAAGAGGCTCCTCGGTCCTCCACTCGTTACCTGTATTAATGACACCTGTGTGAACTCGTTATCAGTATAAAAGACACCTGTCCACAACCTCAAACAGTCACGCTCCAAACTCCACTATGGCCAAGACCAAAGAGCTGTCAAAGGACACCAGAAACAAAATTGTAGACCTTCACCAGGCTGGGAAGACTGAATCTGCAATAGGTAAGCAGCTTGGTGTGAAGAAATCAACTGTGGGAGCAATTATTAGAAAATGGAAGACATACAAGACCACTGATAATCTCCCTCGATCTGGGGCTCCACGCAAGATCTCACCCCGTGGGGTCAAAATGATCACAAGAACGGTGAGCAAAAATCCCAGAACCACACGGAGGGACCTAGTGAATGACCTGCAGAGAGCTGGGACCAAAGTAACAAAGGCTACCATCAGTAACACACTACGCCGCCAGGGACTCAAATCCTGCAGTGCCAGACGTGTCCCCCTGCTGAAGCCAGGACACGTCCAGGCCCGTCTGCGGTTTGCTAGAGAGCATTTGGATGATCCAGAAGAGGATTGGGAGAACATCATATGGTCAGATGAAACCAAAATAGAACTTTTTGGTAGAAACTCAACTTGTCGTGTTTGGAGGGGAAAGAATGCTGAGTTGGATCCAAAGAACACCATACCTACTGTAAAGCATGGGGGTGGAAACATCATGCTTTGGGGCTGTTTTTCTGCAAGGGGACCAGGACGACTGATCCGTGTAAAGGAAAGAATGAATGGGGCCATGTATCGTAAGATTTTGAGTGAAAACCTCCTTCCATCAGCAAGGGCATTGAAAATGAGACGTGGCTGGGTCTTTCAGCATGACAATGATCCCAAACACACCGCCCGGGCAACGAAGGAGTGGCTTCGTAAGAAGCATTTCAAGGTCCTGGAGTGGCCTAGCCAGTCTCCAGATCTCAACCCCATAGAAAATCTCTGGAGGGAGTTGAAAGTCCGTGTTGCCCAGCGTCAGCCCCAAAACATCACTGCTCTAGAGGAGATCTGCATGGAGGAATGGGCCAAAATACCAGCAACAGTGTGTGAAAACCTTGTGAAGACTTACAGAAAACGTTTGACCTCTGTCATTGCCAACAAAGGCTATATAACAAAGTATTGAGATTAACTTTTGTTATTGACCAAATACTTATTTTCCACCATAATTTGCAAATAAATTCTTTAAAAATCAGACAATGTGATTTTCTGGATTTTTTTTCCTCATTTTGTCTCTCATAGTTGAGGTATACCTATGATGAAAATTACAGGCCTCTCTGATCTTTTTAAGTGGGAGAACTTACACAATTGGTGGCTGACTAAATACTTTTTTGCCCCACTGTATCAAAATGATATCAGGTTATTTTGTGCTTGCTAATGGGATTTTTCTACAGGAGCTCAAACCAGCCGGCAGCACAGCCAGCGATGGTCGGCTCATTGTACCTTGTCACCTCTACCATTCAGCTGTAAAAAATCAATGGCTGGCCCGGCCCTTGGAAGCAGTCTAAATGATGGGGTGTTGGCTGGGAGCAGCAGATAAGCAAGTGTAGTGGGTTGTGGACAGAGGAAAGAGTACTTTGTTGTGAGATGCGTTGACAAAGATAGATGGTACTGAAAGAGTTTAAGCTTTAGTGGGAAAAAACCCAGACTCTTGTGGCACCAAGTGATAAATTTAGTACAAGGAGAAATAAATAAAAGCAGAAAATTACAGCAGAATAAAAGACATAGTTTACGCAAGAATTCTTTTTATCTGAACTGAGAAACTGTGATCCTCCACTTTTATCTGTGAACTCTACACTATAAAGATTAAAGGCAAAGAAGAACATAAAGTTGCTCAGTTAACATAATTATATATATTTCTTTTACTGGTTTCAAGCCATTCTTACCACATTTGACTTCCATCAGCCAACTGTTCTGTTCCACCTATTGTTATGTAAGAATCTTTTTTCAAGGCAGTGTGTGGGATTCATCTGCTGGTGGGGGTTTGTCCTGTGGTTGACCCTATTCACCTCTCTATATGTCACCCCCAGTGTGTTGTCTGTGTCACCATTTGACTGACAGGTACAAACGTGCTCTGGGGTCTTAGTGTCACTCCTTCACTCAGTTATCCTGGCCAATACCCCCCACCCCCCCAACACACCCTGTCTGATCTGCTGCTTTTTGTTGATTGAATTACAGCATAACGTTGGTTCTTTGTGCTCTTGAACTTACCACAACTTGTGATTTCAGACTAAAACAATGTCCTTCAGTAAACTTGACTCCATCCAACAGGGACGGGGGTCACATGAAGTCTGTGACAGATGATACTGACATGTGGCATCCTCATCATGACGTCTTAAATTTCCAGTTAGGTGTTAAGCTAGAGTTAAGCTCTCCAAAGCAGATGAAAAGAATTGTTCCTCCCTCAGAATGAAGTGTGTTCCTGTCTGCGGCAGACAGCAGACTCCCTGACAGAGTCGGGAGGCACCTCAAAAAGGTCACACTCTGTGTTACAGCAGGGCTGTCAGGCCTCTACTTTCTACTGCAGTGATCTCCAACTTGTGCTCATTTTCATTTTTATGGATAAATGATGCTCCTAGGCATTTGTCATATTCAATTTTCTGACTTTTTTTATCTTTAAAGCAACAAAAACTATATGTGATACCTTATAGTTTCAAGTTTATTTATTCAAGTTTATTTATTTATAAAGCACCAGTTCATGACAAAGTCATTTCAAGGCACTTCACAGAAAAATCAACCAATTAATAATAAAACATTTTCTATCTAAGGAACCAGTCGATTGGGCTGATTTGAATATATTAATATATAGTTTGGCAGAACTATGTTCAGTGTGAAGTCCAGCTCTTTTCACTAAGCTTGTGTAGATTCTCAGACACCCAGGACATGTCAATCCAAAAACGTCTCAAAAGCAACCGGACTGCAGGGAAAAAGAAGTTCAGCTGTCCTTTTTTCTGAAAAACTGTTGGAGCTTTTTTCACTGTAGCCCAGATCAGCAGTCCACAACCTTTTTTACACAACAGATCAGTTTAATATCACAGACCAGCAACCAAATACATTTATATTACCAACATAAAAACTGAATGCAATAGTAAAGGTGAATTCAGTGTGTTCTTGCAGCTTTATTAGCAACATCCTTGTGACATCACACCAACAACATGAGTAATATCGTCTCTACCTCCTCTTGTTCTCTGGTCACTGTGGTAACATTTAACTTCAAAATAAGATGCAAAACAAATATAAAGTGCATGAAAATGATAACTCACTGTACTGTCACATCTAAAGCTAATGAGCGACAGTGACACGCGATGTGTGTCGCTTAAATCCAGTTTTGAATGCAAGATATTGTGATGATTTCAGTGTATTTAAAGTCATTCAGACCACAAGTTTTACATTCACCCAACCCGATATACAAATTGGAAGACTACATGGGTGCTCAAGGACACTTCGACATGTAGCCATGGAGGTCAGGATCGATCCACCAACCTTCCGATTGGAAGACAACTGCTCTAACCACTGAGCCACAGCCGCCCACTAGAGGACATATCTTAAGAAAAGGAAGTTAAAAATTGCATTTCTGAGTAAGTCCACCTTCAAATTACTGTGAATCAGTAGCAAAGACAAAAAATGTAATCTAAAAAAAACTGATTTGTAACATAGAAAATTCAGTGGGCGGGCCACAAGCTCCTAGCATAAACAGAGCTCTCAGCAACAGGGAGGGGCGGGGGGATCCTCTGTGTGAACTGTTCCGCCCATAACACAGAGGTGAATTGCTAATGAGCTACTGTCGCTATGCAGAAACTACTTCCTAGACAACAGCACAGGTTTTGGGATTTTGGATAAAAATGCCATAATCCTAATTTAAAGACCTCTGAGATGCTTTAAAATAGCTCAAAAGATGATCAGAGAGGGTCTTTAATCCAGAACACCTGCAGAGTTGATGTCTTGAACATACTTTAAAGCCACCGTCATTTGTGATCTCCTGCAGTTCTTCCAGGGCTCGGAGCATGGAAATCACCTGTCATGACAAATCTGTATTTTAGTGGGACTTCTGGCGTGTCTGTTAAATACAGTTTTCCTTTTTTTTTTTGGACGTCTTCTGTCTCCTCACTGGGACAGATGAAGTTAAAATGAGAGAAAACAGCATGAAACACAAGCAGCTCTTTCACATCAAAGAGCTGAATCAGGAATGAGTTACAAATGAAAGCACATGGTTGAGATGAAACTTCCCTTCACAAAGAAACCTGTTTTGTACTTGTTATGCTAGTTTGTGGGTTTGTTTTTGGAAGTAAGGTACCGTGGGACCGAGTCAAACATCTTGACATGGAACAGAGAGAATCCAGTGATCTGTTAAAATAAAACATTATTCAGACTTAGATAATAAATAAAACAGAAATAATAAGACTTGATTTTCTTTACTGGTACTGGCCCAGATGAGCAAACCAGCTTCTTTTGTTAGTTTTTACACTTTCATCTGAGAGCATTTTCTTTTAAACCCTTTAAGAGATTAAGAGGTTTTCATTTTGTAAACTTTGTCACTGACTTGTATCTTATCTGCCATAATGGACATCTCCCTTAACTTACACACATTCGGAGGTTCCATCTACAATCCTACTGAAATTTTAACAAATTTGACACAAATAAAGAGTAGTCTCCCCATCTCGTCGCTAAAAGCTGTAGAATGAAACATGTTGGATTATGTAGAAGTTGTTAATCTGGACCTTAGCACAGTTGATCATGTAATTCTAGTCCTATTTACCACATTATTGTGCATGTTCTGTCAAAATAAGCACATTTAGGCTGTCAGTGAGTACATTTGATTTTCTTTATATACTACATAAACAATGTTTCACATACTTTTGTTTGGTATGATTTGACCAGTTCTTTTGTAAAATATCAAATACATCAAAAGAAATGTTCTTATCCATCTTATCATACCTTTACGTTTCAATTATTGTTGTACCATCAAAGTAAAACATGCTTCTGGTTTACATGCCTAGCAACGAAAACTGGCAGAGAGTTTAATATGCACACTTTCAAGTGACAGCAGAGCTCCACATGACCAGTTTTATTTATTTATTTTTTGATTTTTTAGACATGGTGTGTACCAGTGTGATCCTAGACCCCTTAGGTTCAAAAACAAAATACCAACCTGATATAAAATGATCACTGCAGAGCTGCGAGTACCGACTTGGCTGCCAGCCTTCCCTCTTTACAGCTGCAAGCCAGCTTGGGAGAGAAGTGAGAGGTGCGGGGTGAGAAGCATAATTGGTGCTTTCAGGGACTGTCAGAGCTCCTGAATGTGTGTTCTGTTCTCATTACCACTCTTGATTACCTTAATCCTCCCTCTGAACTGAGGCCTGTCACCTGCACCAAGGGATCTGTGAGGTCAGAGATCAACCTACCTCCTCCCTCGTCCCCCTGAAGTCACCGTATTCCTCATTAATCTGCATCCATCTCTTCTTTACTTGCTTCCTGAGGCTGTATTTCAACCCACAAACCTTCTTCTGACTATCTATCATTCATTTCATTATGTTGCTTTTTGTTCCTGTGTGTCCACTTGTATCTCTACACTAGAGAATGTGGTTTTGTCTTATTCACTGGCCTAATGGACTTTGTCCTCTCAACATCACCACAACACTATTTGTAGGGTACTTTACTGCAAACAAGGTTGGAAGAGGTGGAAATTACAGACTCCAGCCAGCTCCCTGAAAGCATTTCTTCTCTTCCCTTTGGAAAAGGATGAGGTGTGAATGCAGAAAAGTCTGCAGGGTCGGAGTCTGAATATGTAGTTTTAGTATTTTTATTCAAATAACAGCTACTTTAGTGAAAACAAATCAAAGAAAAAGCTGTACTTCAGAGCATCTTACAATCCCCAAGTTGATGTGAAATACATTAAGCCCACTACTTGAGTCTGGAATTGGATGTTTTCAACCTATAGAAATATATTACTGTTGTCCTGGCAGTTAAGTGCACTAGCATAATTGTAGGAATGTTTTATTTCTTATCCATTGGGATTTGTTATAAATCTTTTTTGCTGTTTTCATACATTTTTCTTTCTTATGCATTACTGCGTGCATGCATTTAATAAGATTATAAGCTTTGCTAATTTATACATTAACACCTCAAATGTCATTATTCACCCACAAACCCTTTTTGCACAATCATATCAGGACTTGTATCAACACATCACAAATTAATTTTACATTTAGCCAATGTCATTAGCACCTCCTTCTTAAAAGCCTCATTGTTCTGAGGAATCAGTGAATCGACTGGAGAACGAGAGCATTGTACACATTTGAAATGCTTTGGAGAGGATAATTGAATTAACTTCAGGCAGCCATGCTGTATTGTCATGAGCAGATGTATTGAGGGATGCATTAGCAAGCCATTTGTTAAGGTGATCTAATCTTGACAGATAACTCAGAGCTTTCAGCATTATCAGTGATGAAAAGTTAAAAAGTGTTAGCAAATATTCTTTCATTCATTTTTAGAATTTGACACTTTTTGCAGTTAAATAATTTTACTTGTGTTTTTTCTTAGCTAAAATTTCTAAATTGTTACAATTGGTTTGCCTTTTTGTTTTCCAACATAAAACATGATCAGATGGCACTAATTTTGTGATATTCAGTCTTATTGTTGAAACTTTATGGTGTTTTTAAAGCTCAACCCTGAAACACTTTGGGCAGCAAAGACACTAAACATAATAATATAATAATAATCATAAGCTTAATTCTCCATATTGTTGCAAAGTTCATTGTGTAAGGTCACTCGGTGCCTTTTATTGAGAAAAAAAGAGTCTCAGTTCAGAAAGTCAGTCCTCTTCTTCAAATCAGATTGTCTTGGGTATCCTGTAAGATTTCTTCTTAATAATTAAATTCAGTGTCCAACTTGTTATTTCACTCGTCTTTAAAATTATAGAATAGTTGTAAAGAAAGGGCTCAACCCAGAGGTTCAGATGTTTCAGCTTTCAGATTTAGAATGACTTTAAATAAAAACACATAAAAACATTTGAAGTACTGACCATCCTTTAAACCAATGTGCAGAGTGCATCATCTGGCTCCAGTGGAACCGTACAATTTAAAGCAGAATGTTAATCTCTCTTTGAAATCGTTCACTAGTCCAGCAAACACAACAGGGAGGCTGCAGATCATGCCTAACTGCCCAGAAGGCCTCTGAGGTCACTGCTTTGGTCATACTGATGGTCCAGGGGTCACGTTGTAAAGAGATTTACGGAGTGGTCATCAGTTAGCATCACTAGCAATTTAATCTTGTTTCCTGCAGCGTGTTAAAGACAGAGGTCTGTGTAAAACATACCCCCCCAACCCCCCCACCCCATCCCAGGTCAGGGAGATCCTCGATCACTGGGGGGGGCTGGAGTCCTTCATTCAATGGGTGTACTCTTTCTTACATTCCACTTCATAAATAGAACCATTTTACTATCACAACTAGATATTGTTATATAAACTGGTGTTATTTCTATTATATTTCTAGTTATTTTGATGCATCGGGAACCCCGAGGAAGTCGATTGTATGTTTCTAGTACCTGTTTAATTGTTAGCAGGATGGAACTCAATTTGAGAACCAAATACTTTTATATTAAATCATTTTAGATTTTGGCAGATTAAAAATGATTTACTTTTTAAATGATCCACGTTTAAATTGGGTTATTACAAGTTTCATGCATACAGGGGTAACTCTCTCTACTTATGCATGTAAACGGGTTATTCTGAACATTTTAGAAACCCGAATACTGACCTTAACCCAATCATAACCTGAACTATCAAACAATAAGAAACAAACTCAGATTCTATCTTTTCTAACATTGGGAGCTTGTTCTGAAAACTTAGTTTTAAAAGTCCCCGCCTTTAAATATGTGAACACTTTTTCTACCTTTTAAACTACATCTACACTATGGAAGATCTTCATTGTTTAATCATAAGGATGATCCTTTTGACCATTATGTTCTGTTTTCCTGGCCTAGTAAGCAAATAAAGTCAGGTCTGACTCACCACATAGTTGGACTTGTTGTTCCCTCGATCATCCTGTCATGTTGTTACAGGTAGATCTGGTTGTACTAGAAGATAATGGTGCAGTTCTTCACCCAGACAGTTGTCTTTCCCACCGTCACTTCTCACCTCAGTCTACCAAGCTGAAGCATTTCCAGTTCAGCTGTTAAAGTTGATGAAAAAGTCAAGACTTACAGAGCAACTTACCCTCAAAACTGCTTGTAAACTGTATTAGTGGGTCTTTACCAATGCAATCTTTCAGTTTCTGGGCATTTTTTGACATTTTCATGTAAACTTGTTAAATTCTAAAAAAGTCTTAGTACTGCCTTCTTACCCTTCCTTTCCACTGGATGCGTCGGCAGCACGCAACGTTTTGCTCGTGCAATCAGCAGCGCATACTCTCCAACCAGGAGTGCTTTACACACGTAAATCCCTCTCGTAGCATCACATCCAGCAGGTCCCGGAAGATCACGAAATCTCACAAGAATAGCGAAAACACGTGTGATTTTGTCAGTACACACAACAACAAGCAGGGAGAAAAATGACAACATGTATCCAGAAGGTATGCGGCTTATTTTCACACCACCTACGGACTTTAAACCCATCACAGGCACCGTACTTTCTCGTAGTCTCGCAAATGGAAATTCGCATGTGTCCTTTTATTTTGAAACTTCCACGTATGAACACCTGATTTCCTGTCCGGTCCAAACTAAACTGCTGAACTTGACGCGTTTTAGAAGCGTACAGTGTAAAAAATAAAACAGCCATGTAATGCTCGCGACACTACGCTTCTGGGACGTGTCTCATGCACGCTGCTTCGCACGCAGTGAAAAAGGTTTCATTGACTTTAATTGCGGCTCTCAGCTGTTTAATACGCGTCACTAATGTTGCGCATTTAGTGGAAAGGAGGGGTAAGGGTTGAAAGGTGGCTATTGCATTTGAAATTTGTGATTGGCTGAAAGTGGTACATGCCTTTGTCAACAATACATGTCTACGTCACTGGCATGATCTCTAAGACACGCCCCCTGGGTTTTAAAACCATCTCTTAGACACACTCGCCCCCACCGACTCGTTGTCTCCAGCATTGCACCAAAGAGCTGCACACATAGATTTAGAGCAACTGGCTGAAAACTATGACAAAGTGAATAATATCAGTAAAAGAATAATGAAAACAGGGCAGAGACTTCCCTGCAGTGGTTGTGATTGTGTGGATGTGATTTATAGACGTTCTATTCTCATCATGTTCGGGTTACCTCTCTGCAACACGGCAGAGTCACACTGGAGCTAATCTAAACACCGAGAAGTGCTACATGTCGATCACAGACCAGCCCGCCACTCCCCCAGGGTCCTAAGCAACGCCCCTTTCAGCATTTTTGAAAACAGCAGTTAGAAGACAGGAAGATAATTTAAAGGGGGTGAGTTCCTCTTTAACTTTCATTTAAAGGATTGACGGTTTGTCTTTCAATGTCTTTCAACACAACATTTTGTGGACTGTGGTTCACTTTGATAATGACAAAATGAGTCAAGGCAGGTGATAAAGTTGTTACATAATAAAAACGAAGCGATTTAGCAAGTAATGGATAGTTGTGATAGCCCCAACCGTCACATGCACATACACACCCCCACACACATCATCCATCTAATTCCAGAGCAGTTTATAAGCTCCCAGCTTTGCCCACTGCACTGTATCAGCTTTGTTTATGCCCACACTTTCTCACTCAGCACACAGTCTAGTTGGAGGCTTGTGCTTGTGGCTTTGGCTGCCAACATGTTGGAGCAGCAAGAAGTGATGAAGGTTTTGTGTGAATTAGTTGGTGACAGGAACCGTGTGGACTGCAGAGTTGGTAGAAAATATAACTCAAATATAAACACTTATTTAAATGAATATTTATGTTGATAAGTTATTTGAGTTACCCTCTGCAGGAATGTCCTGGCCTTTTGATTATTAGTAATTAGTATTTTTGGTATTTTGTCATCAAACAGTAGTGAAAAGAGTATTATAAAAACAAAAGATTGGTTAAGATTTTAGTATTAATATCATGGTAGAAGGTTAAAAGGTATTCTGCTGTCAGGGTTGTGGGACTTTAAGTTGCTTTTATTTGATTATTTTATGAGTTTTATCCAGGTATTTCCTGTAACTTTATTTTGGTAAGAGTTTAGTGCTTCCTGTTTCTTTATAGTTGGGTTTTACTTGGTGCTCTTCTGTTGTATGAGGTTCTTTTGGGTTTTAGTTACATATTATTACCCTCTGTTTATGTTCTGGTGCCTTTAGTTGTTTCGTTCTCTTGTGGTTCATTTACTTTTCCTGTTTTTCACAGCTGCCCATCATTTGTCCCAATTAGTTTCTCCCCGGCTGTTTCCTTTTGTCTATCATCCACCTCCTGCTTAAAGTCTCATCTCACTTTCTGTTCATGCTCATTCATCTCGTTCATCCTCTCCATGTGTCTCCAGTTAATGTGTTTTCTGTTTCTCTGCCTCGACAGTCTTTTGTTTTCACTTGATTAAAAGTTTTTATTTACTTAACTTGTGAATTCTCCTGGTCTGCCTGCACCACTCCACCAACATGACATCTGCTGGTGACCAAGCCAAGCCTGAGCTAATTAATCTGCTCTGAGTCCACTTAAATCCTTCTTCTTGATGCCCGTGTCCATTTGGCATCTCTACATGTTTATTTGAAGAACCAGTATGATTTATTTCAGAGTTAACATTTTTTTGTTACAAACTTAAAAACTCCAGAGTGGCCAATTTTTCCAAATGTTATCTGGGGAGAACAGTTAAAAAATTGGCAAGCAGACTCATAACTAGATAATTGCTTTTGCTTTTGTTGCTTAAAGTCCAAGTAAACTACCTCAGTGATCAGAAATCTCCCCAACAAAAAAAAAACAGATGCCTGAAGCAGTTTTGGAGAAATGAGGTACTTTTGTACAGCTAAGAGCAAAATATTGCATATTTTACTTGCAGAATCGTACTAATAGAAACAGCCTTAGAGAGTAAAGGGTTAAAGATTTACATCTTCTATTATACAAATATGTAGTTTTGTGTATCTGTGTTTGTGTGCATCATAGTATTATATTGTATTATAGCATGTCACTCTTGTTAACATCTATTCATGCTCTTGTAATTACACCAAAGACACCATGATGGCATTATTAGTAGTTTTATTATTCAGTTAAACCGTGTTGGTGGCTGTCATTCCTACGTGCTCGGGTCCCTGTTGGCTTTGAATTTGCTTTGCAAAGTAAATGGGAGTACAAAGCTGACAGCTGTCTGATAAATTATTCATAGCCCAGTAGAGGTGGGCGACATTGCTTCAAAATTATATCATGATATCTTAAGGACATTTACAGTTACAATATTTATTAGAATATGGTAAAAATCCACTTATTTGAAGGTATTAGTTAGTACAAAAGAGCTTTTCCTTTTCTACTGTGAATAATGAGAGTGTAAATGTACTGCTATAAGAATCCTGACTGGAACCTGATTCTGCAGTAGAACAGACGTCACCAAGTATAATGTACGCATTATTCTACATGGTGTTTTTCACGGAAATTTCTGGTTAAAATATAAAATGACTGTTCAGCTTTATTGAGTTAACAATTTACTGAAGTAATTCAAATTTGCATTTCTTCAGGAGTCTGCACAAAATGCTTTCAGTTGATAAACCTTATGCAGCTGCAGCTGTAATCTACTCTACATTTTTGTCATTTTGAAAATTACAAACTTTGCCACAAATTTTTGAGCAGATGTGATGATCAACACACAAGATTCTGAGTTAATACCACTGTTTCCCCAACAAAATGTGCTGAAAGCTGTAGGATCTTCCTAACAATGACTTGAAATTACTGTGAGTTGCACTTAAGGGTGCCTGACCCATCCCTTTAGTTATGCTGCTATAGTCTCGGACTGCTGGAGGACATACTCCATGTTTTTATTTATTATTATTGCTGCTGATATCTTTAACTTTGTTAATATAGCAATGAGGACTGGTCCAACTTACTGTGTTTGTGTGGGTCTCTTTCCTGTCCGCTCAGACCCAAATGGGTCAAGGCAGAAGGTCTCATCATGGTTCTGGTTCTGCTGGAGGTTCCTTCCTGCTGAAAGGAAGTTGTTTCTTTCTACTGTCTCCAGTTCCTGATGCTCAGGATGGACAATTGTGTTTAAATGATGATCCAACCCAATCAGCTGGTTAGAACACGTTTAGCATTTCGTAACCTAATGAAGCTGATTACTGTTAACAATTAATTGAATTAATTAAATGTTAATGTAAACCAACTTTGAATCTGGAGTGTTGATTTGAATTTGACTTGTTTCGGTCTGGTGACTAAAAAATGACTGTTTCTGTGAATTGGCACCTTTTCTGAATAAAACTGAACTGAATTAAATTGACGTATATGTAGTAACTTTAGCTTTCACCGTGTGATTCCTCATCTTGCACCTTTTCTCCCTCCCTTCCCTCTTGCCTGCTGTCTGGATGGTGCATTAAACTTGTGCCTCGGTTCGGAAATTCTGTTCTCAATTTTTGTTATCTCACTGAGCCATCAGTGTCCAGTTTCTTCGCATGTTGCTACATCATCACCTTCTGCAGACTTGAACTCCACACCCTCTTAACCCTGACTTTCTAAAATCCCCTTACTCCACCCTGATGACTAAAAGATAACTGACACAGCAGTTTGTTATAACGCGGGTTGAGAAAATGTTCAGCTTACATACATTTTCATAAATCTGAACAGGTGCCATAAAGATTGAAAGATATTGGGGTTGTAGATAATAAATAGATAAAACTTTAGTAGTGAACTGTAATGGCAAAGTTCATTATTTACTTTATGTTTCTTTTATAGGTAACAAACAATAAAACTCTTAAACACCATGGTGTAAAGTTGCTGTGCTGTTCCTTGTAATAGGAACATTGAGTAGATCATAAAAACAAGAAGATACGTCCTTGTTGTCTGTTAACTTAATATTGTTGTGTATCAAACAAATCCACTGGCAACAAAAGTCATGTTAAAGCATAACAGAGCACATTGATTTATTTTTAAATGAAGAAGAGCAGATCAGAGGGAGTGAAGATGAAATGTTATAAATCAGACAGGAACAATGTGTGCTGCAGTGATCACCACCTGATCCCTCCCTGAGTCTAGTTTAAGTCAAAGCTCTTAAACTGGGTCCAGTGGGACAGAGACACAACATGAGGTGGCCTCTATGAATATGAATGATCCAGCTGGGCAAAGATCAGAAACACAGGGTCCACACAATGAAAGCAACACACTAGTAATTGGAAGGAGGTGTGGTAACCTCTGGCCACCTTGTCTCCACAAAACCAAATGTTGATATTTAATATGACAAACTGCACAGCATTATTATGGTTCCGTCTCAGTCTCGCTGAGATCGGAGACTCTGATAGTTTCATATTCAGACGAGGGGTGAATAAAAGCTGACGTGTGTCCCTCTGAAGGGGCCACGGAACAGTGAAAGGACACTCAACTTTAATTATCAAATGCTGACAGATTTAACTGCTGCCTGTTTGTTCGTTGTTTCTTTTCTTCTCTGCTCCGGATTTTTCATTATTATGCATAGTTTGGCTTCTCCAGCTGCTGTAACCTTTGCTTCAGTTGTTCATATCTGAGTGCTGCCTCTGCTCTGACATGGCAAATGGGATAATCTCAGTGTGAAAGAAACATTAGCCAAGCAAGAGCACAGGCTTAAACTCTCCACTGATCCCAGCCTCAGGCACAACAGTACAGCTAATATGAGCAGAGAATTAGTTTTCATGCTCCTCTGGATAAAAGTTGGAACCTTTCGGGCCCAGGCGAGCAAAGCCCACAGTAATAATGAGTGATTGTTAAGTTCACACAGATATCTGCACTGTTTCCCCCAAGGCAGCATTCAGTCTGCATCTCTTCTTCTGCTGTTTGGATCTTCATTTACAATGTATCCTTGTAGAGTTTCCAAGATTTTAGACATCTTTTTGTTGTGGGAACAAACAGGTGAGGATTTATTTGAACTCAGACTTTGTTTAAAGGTGTTAATACTAGCATGAAAGTGGAAAAACTCAAATCCTACATACAAAAATCCTCTGTAAGGTTTTTATGTAACTTTTAATTGAAGGAAGCTGAAAAGTTAAAAATTATTTGTAGACCTTGTGCAGTTTGTGTTGGTGGTATTTGTAGAGAAACCTTTACATTTCACTTGTTTCTCAGCAGTTTTGGGCTCATGGAGGTGTAGATAGATATGGATCAGAAGCCACGTCTGGCTGGAGGAAATATCAATATCACCTGCTCTTAAGGTTTTTCACTCAAGATCACTCCCCCAACTCCTGCCATGAAATTGATTAAGATATGTGACTTAGCAGCAGGATGTAACAGAAGCAATGAATCATACCTAAGATGAGAAATCAAATTCTCATGAGGTGAAAACACACATCCTGTCATGACATTTTATCACATCTGCATGTAGAAAAGAAAAGTTTTATTAGAAGTAATTTTTCCAATTAATAGATAATTATATCTTGCTGGCACAAGAGCAAACAGTAGGGCAGATGCTAGATGTGGTTTAAGGAGTCATGGTTCCTGTGTGGATGCAGGGCTGTAAACACTGTGAAGGAACTAGAAAACTGTATATTATTCCACTTTAGATTCCCCGCTGAGTAAACTTTGTCTGTCTGTGCAGGAAACTGCCATCATAAATAGGTCAGTTTGTTTCTGCTGGATTTTGGCCGGTGCATTTGCAGAGGAAAGTGAGCCTGTGGATCCTGGATTAGCATACCAGATGCGCCCATATGCTAATTCAACTGGAGAGTGAAAGAGACTTCTTTGGATGTAAAATCATGTAGTTCTTTATCTACCGTTAGAGACGGCGGCTTCTTCATAGCACTTTGAATTACAAATGAAAAGTCTGGAATCAGTAACAGACAAGCGTCTAGAGGCCTTCAAAAGAAATGGAACTGCTCCGTCATGAAAAGAAAAGCCTTTATGTAACTCAGCTTGTTTCCACATATTAAATCTAATGACGCTCGTTAATTAAGAAGGCTTCATTTCCCTGTTTGGTAAATCCCATTCATGAGTTACCTCCTCCCCCCTCCTAATGAATAATCAATGAGCAGCTGTTTAATAAACATGAAGGGGTGTATATAGCAGAGATCTGACAACGACCTCCAAAAGCTCAGCAGTAGGCTGAAGAGTGACGGAGAGGGAGGGAGTGTGTGAGACGAGGAGGAGTGAGGTGGAGGGACAGTGTGCGGACGCTTGGTGCGGAGAGACAGCTACAAGCTGGGGGTGGGGGGTGGGGGGTCAGTCCCAGTAGCTAAAATCATCTTTCAGCTGTGGAAGACAGGCACCAAGAAGTCGACTCAGGAAAAAAAATCCAAAACGAGACAACTGCTTGTGTTCTGGATGTGTTGTCTCCTCCACCATGGGATGCAGCTTCTGTACGCTACAGAAGCCTGAAGAGCACTACAAACTGCTGTATGAAGTCTGTCAGGTACTGTGACTCGCTTCTTCTGAGGAGTGTTCTGGTTATTTTTAGGTTGTGTTCCTTTTTTTTTTTTCTTTTTTTTTTTGGCGTGCCATAGTCAATTTGTCATTTCACAGACTTGTTAAAGTGCAGCTGAGTGTGTTCATGTCTCTGAGGTGACTGGTTGGGTGGGTGTGGAGTGAAGTGAAGCTCTCCTGGCTGAGCAGCTTGAACTCTGGTCAGAGGGGTCAGCGAGAGGTGGCACGCTGCTGCTTAGAGGGTGGGGGTGACGAAGAGGTGACAGTTCCCTGAATGTGCCTGCTGGTGTGCGCCGATCACAGCCCACCTCCTCATTGTCAACTAAACGCTGACTCGGACTTTTCAGTGATTTAACCCCTGTTTGACTTTTACTAAAGTTTATATTTAACATGTGGGTGCTTGTTTTGCACATTTCCTTTCCACGAAAGAAAACAGAGTCAACGCATTACAGATGCATCATTAACACTTTGGGAGAGCGTTTTCTCAGAGCTGGATCTGATGTTCTTCTTTCTGCATTCTTAAGTAGCTTCCAAACAGTGACTCAGCACAATCCTGCTTAACATGTTGATGGTGATAAACATGTTAGTGACAATAAAATATTCTGCTGTTAAAATGAATCATGAGTTTGTTGGGAACCTTTCTGTTATAACTGGGTTTGATCAATATATATATCGTCCATCCGTCCGTCTGTCCATCCGTCTTTCCATACGTCTTTCCATCCATCCATTCGTCCGTTCATCTGTCTGTCCATCCATTCATCCATCCATTTATCTGTCCATCCGTCCGTTCATCTGTCTGTCCATCCATTCATCCATCCATTTATCTGTCCGTCCGTCCGTTCATCTGTCTGTCTGTCCATCCATTCATCCATCCATTTATCTGTCCATCCGTCCGTTCATCTGTCTGTCCATCCATTCATCCATCCATTTATCTGTCCATCCGTCCGTTCATCTGTCTGTCCATCCATTCATCCATCCATTTATCTGTCCTTCCGTCCGTTCATCTGTCTGTCCATCCATTCATCCATCCATTTATCTGTCCTTCCATCCGTTCATCTGTCTGTCCATCCATTCATCCATCCATTTATCTGTCCATCCGTCTTTCCATCCATCCATCCATCTGTCCATCCATCTGTCTGTCCATCCGTCTTTCCATCCATCCATCTGTCCATCCATCTGTCTGTCCATCCGTCTTTCCATACGTCTTTCCATCCATCCATTCGTCCGTTCATCTGTCTGTCCATCCATTCATCCATCCATTTATCTGTCCATCCGTCCATTCATCTGTCTGTCCATCCATTCATCCATCCATTTATCTGTCCGTCCGTCTGTCCATCCATCCATCTGTCCATCTGTCTTTCCATCCATCCATCTGTCTTTCCATCCATCCATCCATCCATCCATCCATCCATCCATCCATCCGTCCATCCGTCCGTTCATCCATCCATCCATCCATTCATCCATCCATTTATCTGTCCGTCCGTCTGTCCATCCATCCATCTGTCTTTCCATCCATCCATCTGTCTTTCCATCCATCCATCCATCCATCCATCCATCCATCCATCCATCCATCCATCCATCCATCCATCCATCCATCCATCATTTGGTTTCATACTTGCTGTCATGTCGGCATGTTGCATAAAGTAAATAACATAGTGACACACTCTGAGTTCTGCTTCGTACAGTTGAACATGTCTGGTTTTAAGTGTCAGTCGTGTCTAATGAGTGAAACTACTGACCCGCCTGCAGCACCGGTGTTCCACTCTCACATGCTCTGTTGTTCTTTGAGCTCTGGTTTCTGTCTCAGATGGTTTTTTTTCTTTCATCTTTTGTCTTCATCTGCAGTGGACTCCAGCCAAGTGTTGTCCTCCTATCACACTGAATTACATCTCTATGTTCTGCACAGAGTAGCTACTGAATGGTTTAAATACATGGAATGATCAAGCTCTCCATTAAATCTTTCTCATTAGTCTCCCATGTAAAAGAAACTCCTACAGCTGATAACACACACAGTTTAGGTGTGTGTTTTCAGGTTGTTTGGCTTTAATTAGATCTAAAACAGCAATGATCAAAATGTTTGGAGCGTTTTGTAGTGACATAATATAGTTTCCCTAATGAGAACACTGGGTTCACAAAAAGACAAATCATTTTTTTTCTTACACTTCAGCCTCGTCCTGCCTGTCAGTTTCCCTGAATTGGCAGCAGCACTCTGTTTTCCTAAAGGAGCCTTTGATTTGTGTTATTTCAATGTTTAATCATTACATTTGTTCTTCTGTTACTGCTGGTGGTGTAAGTTAATGATGAGCAAGCTCAGTTGCATATTATAAATAAAATGACTTAAATTAATTTAACTTATTCTATCATCCAGTGTCAGTCAAACATTTTCAGTAAATTTGTTCCCAATGAGATAAAAATAGTTTTCTCTTCTGAATAGAGAATGAAGTTCTATGTGGTGTAGATTAGAGTAGCAGGTGTTTGAGGACTCGTCTCAGATGTGAAAGAATTTATCTTAGTCAACAACCTTCTGACTGCTGAAATGAACACGAGATGGAAGAATCATAGCTGTCAAATATTATAAGCTCCAAAAGCCAAACTGACAAACACAAAGTGTCAGAGAAAAAAATTCATTCTGCTTCATCACTGACTCTGTGATTTAGCTGGATTCACTTCTTCTTCTTGAGTTAATGGTGTATCGGGGATTTTTCTCCTTCCAGGAGAAAAAAAGATTATTTTTCTTTTAGATTTTTCCAAATGATGCCATTCCTCATAGTTAAACTTGTCTTTAGTTTGTGTCTTTACCCTCGCTGAGACAAACTCAGAGCATTAATATCTGCTCTGTCTCTTATNGATGCCTGCGTGGGTCCAGCAGGGGAGGCAGCAGCGCGCTCACCGGAGAGGTGTGGATCCAGAGGCGACCAGGGACAGACAGGAGCCAGAGGGAAAGAGCCAGTCGCGTATCTCCGCAACTGAGCTCTAATTCTTCCGTGTCCAAGCCAGTGCTCACGATAGGCGGGTAACTCACCACGCAGAGGCACTGGCTCTGGAGGATGCTCCAGGACACGGGTCCGAGGACGGGGAAAGGAGAGCGGGTCGGAGAGCTCACGACCGCTAAAACCCCGTCGGAGGTGAGTCCTCTTTCCGGCTCCAGGGGCTGTCTGCACAGTCGTTACTGTGGCTGGATTGACAGCAGCGCGGTGACCGGTGAGGCACTCAGAGCTGGAGGAGCGCTCCAGCATATATGACTAAGAGATGAGGGAAGAGAAGGCAGGTTAGCAGCACTAACAAAACAACTGTCATAATTTATCCCTGGCCACTCTGTACCACGTTAAGGGTGTGTAAGAGTACGAACTGGCGCCTGTCTGTGGTTCTTCCTCTGTTTAAATACCCAGCTCTCCTGAGCTGGGTAACGATCCACACCTGCAACCACTGATGACTGCCACGCCCTGGAACTGACAATTAGTGTCACAAGCACCACACTCACCAGCTGCAGAGATCCCCATAGTCACCAGTGAAACACACAACTTACAGTGAAAAAAGCCATCACCAACATCATCCCCAAACACAAAACCCCAGACCCTGACAGATGGCGGTCATGTAGAAATCATTTGGTTACATTTGTAGGTGGATCATGTTCTTCTGTGGCTTTTACTGTAGACTGTGATGAATGAAAGACATGAAAGTAAATCTCTGACTTGTACCTTCTGAAACTTGTTGGATTTTGGAGTTTCATTTAGTTTCTGTTGACACAACACACAAAGATCAACTAGATCAGAGACCCTGAAAAAACACTTGTACTGCTCCTCCTGTCATCTCTCCATGGACCTGCTAATCAGTAAACACCTGTAATCTATTGAGCCCGACCTCACGTCAGATACGCCCCTATTGGTCAGTTTTGAAAATGACACTATATTCCGTATGCGAATCACCTTAACGTTTCACTTTTTAACATTAAATATTCGACTTTACAATGTGTCCATGTGTATCTTTACATTTTAAAGCAAGCCGTTAGATTAATATGATACATATTGCTGCAGAATTTGTTTTGTTCAACTGAACAGAGAGAAACCTCGCGCATGTGTATTTGTCAGCGTCTCTGGGAAGGTGTGCGCAGGCGTTGTTGGTAGTTAGTCTCTGCGGAACCCGGGAAACGCTCCGACAGGTCATTTTGTCACAAACAAAAACACTCAGGTCGTATTTTAGAGTTTTCACAGTCGACCTATGTGGTCATATAATTGTATGGACGTGTTAAATCTATCAGTTCATGAAAGAGTTCAGCTTTTAATCCCATGTTGGAAATATAAAGAATGTAATTTGGCGTAGTTTTATAAACGTTGTCCGGCGTTGCATCATGATCCACCTAGAGGCATTTCAGCAGACTTTAGATTCATGAATCAGATCGTGTTTACCTCCTCTGCTCTCCCTTTCTGTTGCCTCATGCTGACCACCTGTGCTGGTTAATCAGTCTCGTGTAATTCAGCTGTCTCTGTATGAATGTCTAGCTCTGTCTCGTTCTCGCTACCAGATTGTTTGATCTTCTTTGGTCACAGCATTTTGTCTGGGAGTTTTCATTCATGATCATTGAGTGTACTGGCCTGGTTCTGCCTTCCTGACATGTGCCTGACCCTTCCCCATACTTGCCAACCTTGAGACCTCAGAATTTCGGGAGGCATTCAAACTTCCGGCAGAGGGGTACGGTGGTAACTTCGAGGTGTAACCGTTATTATTGTCCAGCCAGAAACGGTGCCCAGTGAAATATGGTTTAGTAATATTATTGTCCATGTGGAAATCGGGAGAGATTTGGGAGAAGGGTGGCCCCGGGAGATTTTCAGGAGGAGCACTGAAATTTGGAATTCTCCAGGGAAAATTGGGAGGGTTGACAAGTATGCCCTGCCTGGATTTGGATTTTTTGGATTTTGGAGACCTGATGACTCACCCCTCTGCCCATTTTGGGCAGCTTGTTACCTTTGGCTCTGTAGGTCTGTAACCGATCACTTATGAAACCCTGGATTCTATTGAGTACCAGGTGGTACTCACGCCTGTTTCTTTTACTCTGGATTGGATTTGTTTGGAACAGTTAGGATCTTTATATGACTTTGGACTGTTTCTGGATGTTGCCTTCTGTCTTGTCCCCTTTTGATGACCTCACAGTTAACCATCTACTCTCATCATTTCCCAGTCTAACTTTTGTTAAATATAGTATCAAGATTCCTACTTTCCTTTACCTACCTCAAGCCCCTCCCCTTCTGAATTATTGTTTGGAGAAAAATATTAATTTTTAGAATTACCTCCACTGATGTCGAAACCTTCTCCATTCACAGTCTCCTGAGATAAGAGAAAATGGTAATCTTACACATTTGAGGTTACCTGTTGTTTCCCTGACACTTAAGACTAACCTCTCCGGAAAACTGTCTGCTGCCTCCAGGGACAATCTGGCTCCGTCCACTCTGTCCTTAAACCAGGGGTGTCAAACTCCAGGCCTCGAGGGCCACTATCCTGCATGTTTTAGATGTTTCCCTGTTTCAACACACCTGATTCAAATCCTCTGTATTTCAACAAGTCCTTCAGAAGCCTGTTAACGACTTGTTCATTTGAATCAGGTGTGTTGAAACAGGGAAACATCTAAAACATGCAGGATAGTGGCCCTCGAGGCCTGGAGTTTGACACCCCTGCCTTAAACAGTTTGAATCACTGTTTATGTCCAATGTGTGTGTTCCAGTCCAGTCTTTGAACAGTCCATTACAATCTGTACATATTACTGCCTGGATATAGTAGCAAATGTATGTATACAGCACTGAATGTGAGTGAAGCCACACCAGAGATCAGCTGTGGTGTAGATGCAGATACATTATTATGGTCATTAAAAGCCTGAGCTTCAGCAAACCAGGGCTTTGTATGCTTGACCTTTTTGGCAGCTGTGGATCCCTCAGCTCTTACGTCAGACATAAAGGTAAGTACCATGCAGACATGTAAGCTCAGTCTCTTTTGTTGGGGACTTAAAGGCTAAACCCTTAGAAACTGTGTTTGACAGTCACAGGTCACTTAATCACTCCAGAATTACTCTGTCAGGCTTTTGGTGCCTCACTTTGGGTATTGAAAGACCCAGAGCCTAATTAGAGCCTCAGCACAAGCTGGCAATTCATTCTGATCCCCACTGGACTTGTGTTTGTCTGTTAAATCCTTTACTTTCATAGTTATCTGCCTGTGTCTATCTTCTTTTCTTCTTCTGTTGACTGCAGATGGACAGTTTGTTACAAGAAAAGCAATTGATCTGCTGAGCAATAAGTTTACAAATGAGTCTTCTGGAACATTTCCTGTCTCAAGCTCCTTAATTAGCCACATATTTGATTGCAGACTGCAAATATGCCATGCTCAGCTCAAGGAGCCAAATTGTCACACATCCAGATGGTCTCAGTATGGCATCTATTGGATCAAGTAGACAGAAAAATGAGATGGTTGTATTTTCACAAGACTTTTTCCATTCCCTTGTCCCTCTGGCGTGGATTATACTGTCATTAAAATCAGTGAAAACATCAGAAGGTACTTGCTCAGCTGCATACAGAGGCAACGCAGGCTCACCAGCACCGAGTACAGCTGCTGAGACCTGATTCTGTTTGACTAACTGCTGGTGAAACGTCACATCTGTTAAAACCCTGGAGCGGGTAGTCGGCTGCCACAAGGGGGCGCTCACAGGAGATTGTGATCTTATTGGGGTTTTTTTTAAAACAAATGTCAGAGCAGGATGAGAGAGGTGAAATACACATAACAAGATTCTGTCTTCCTATTGTTTGGGATTAATAGTGACATATTTTTGTAACTTAAAAAATGTCTGATATTCTTTAGAGAATTTGACTGACATGCACATTTATAATCAGGGTTTAATCATTTATAATAAGTGGTCCGCAGGTCCGCACACACTGTCAAAATATAAAATGCGCACCAGATGAAAAGTTGCAACACGCGTTTGCGTACTTAACATTGGTTTGGCTGAGCTGCGTGAATTTTTAGGTTAATCAGAGGCGGTTCATTGTCAAATAAATGAAGAATCCCGTTGACTTCTTTTGTTTGACTGATATGTTTCTCAGCCAGAGCGCCGAAGTTCCAGCTGATCAGCTGATGCTGCGTCTCTCTCTGTCTCTGTGTATCAGTTTGCCAGTGTGACGGATTTTCAGTCAGTCAGATCAGAGCAGCTGACTGCAGGATTCTGCATCGCGTCAAAACTGAAAAAATTCACTGAATAAGACAAATAGACCATCGTGGCACAGACGTGTAGAACTACCTTTTTGTGCTATAAAATACAGAAAACCACCTGTTTTAATCAACAGTATCAGCGTATTTGTCTGTGATCTGCGCCATTTTGAATGCGCGCAAAGCACTATGGGATATGCAGTCAATGCCCCATAACTGTCCAGTGTATCTTTTTTAGGGCTGGGTTTAAAAAATCGATTAATCGATTTAAATCGATTTAAGAATAAAAAATCGATAATCGATTCATAAAGCACTAAATCGATTTAAAAAAAAAAAAAAAAAGGAAAATTGATGAACATGATGTATCAGCGTCGGAATTAAACTGGACTCCAAACAGTCCACCTCCTTATATTGTTTCCTTCTCTTTGATTTCTTGCTTGTATGTTCTCTCAATGTAAGTCGCTTTGAATAAAAGCGTCTGCTAAATGACAGTAGCAGTAGTAGTAATAAAATATACATTTCCTTTTGTTACAGTTATGCCACATGCCACTGCTTCTGGATATTTTTAATGAAAACATGAATATTAAATGTATATAAAATACGCACTGTTGAAAGGCTGCTTCAGCATTTCATAAAAATTGCCATCTACGGATGTCTGATATTCAAGAAATACTAATGTGACAGAAATATCTGAAAAAAGAATCGATATTGAATCGAATCGAAATTAATCGAAATCGAATCAATTTTTGCTCTTGTGAATCGAATCGAATCGATTCAGGAAATTAGGAGTGATACCCAGCCCTAATCTTTTTATCTGACTGCATCACATTACAAACATCCTCATCATTTCAAAACAAAAAACAGTTACAGTAAATGACAGAAGCTCCAACAGCTGACTAATAAATTTCAACACCAAACTGTTAAATGTAGATTAAAGTGAACAATCAAACCTGTAAACAATCCAACCTGAACTCTGAAGGTTTTTTTTACCAGTATTTTGATATTTTACTGGTTTCTCTTGATTTTTTCAACAATTAAAGGATTTTTATTGAAACAAATATAGAGCCAGGTAAAGTAAACAGACTGAATTTGAAGCTTGATGAAACCAAAAACAAAGCAGAGGAGCTCGGAAGAGACACAGCGAGACACATTTAAAAATGTGAGGACCAAGCAACAACCCTAGGTTCTTTTCTGAGAACCAGGCCAAAAATATTATGTGCACCCCTGGTTATAATACATTGGAAGGGAAATATTTGGTTTTATTATGACATAAACTACATGGGAAGGGATCCATGAATCCTAAATCACACTTGCAGGTTTAAATCCCTCATTGATCATCCACCTGAAAAAAAAAAAAAAAAAAAAAACGGAGCTCCTCTTGTGATTCAGTTCCTTAATTTACTTGTACAACAAATTTTGGATTTAGCTTTACACGGAACGTTCTTTCATTCCTCTCTTGTGTTGGAGTACGTCTCTGTGCTGCTGTGGGATTGCTGTAGGTGCAAATCTCATTTGATAGTCTTGGACTAACAAACATGACCTTGTATGCTGATAGCATTCACAGGGAATTCTATTTGTTTTTGGGGTTCAGCTTGTATGTGGTTGGACAGGGAAAGGAATGGCCCGGGGCAGCGAGTGGTGTGAGATTAATGTATTAATGAAGCGTGGAACTACCCAGAGTTTCAGTTCAACTGCTGATGTTGTTTCTCAGTCACTCTCCATATTGTTCTGGGTGTGTAAAGGTAGGAAAGGATTTACCTTATTGTTCTCACTTTGTTTATAAAATTGTCTTGATGTATTCCACCGCGTGGAATAGAGTTTTGTGCTGTAGAATAAACTGTATTCATACTATGAAAATATGACTTTTTCTTTAAAGTCTGTATGTTGCCAAAGACAGAACAAGGTTCTAGTATATTAGCAGTTAATTAAAGTTGGGTAAGGTTGTTTGGGAGGCAACAGGAAGCTGAATGGAGGTGATTTGGTTTCCATAGGGACCCAGTGTGAATAACAACATCCCATGTTCATTTCTGATTCTAGGTGGAAGAAAACAGCTGTGTGTATCTCTTTCAACCAGTGTTGAGTTTTTGTTTGTTTGTTGTGTAATCCTCACTAAGCTCATTCATTACTGTGAATAAAGAGTTCTGTGTTTTACAGCCTCCCGTCATGGACGGCTTTCTGTCTGCTCAGATAAATAAACAATATGTTCGGATTTTAAAAACACACAAAAATGTGAACTCACTCATGTGGAAATCCTTGGCTGCTGCTTGATTTCTCTTTTATTTATTTACTTATTTGTTAACAAGAATGTTTAAAAATGGGAATAAATGGTGCTTCTTTCTGACTGCCAGTCAAACCTGATATAGACTCCCACCCACCACAAACAGTGCACCTCCATTAGGGCTGTAACAATACATTATCCCATGATACAATACGTATCGCGATACATTGCTCACGATACGATACATTAAAACAAAACAAACTCACTCATTCACTTTTACATCAGTTTGTAGTATTTTATTAGCAAAACTAATATGTCACAAAATAAAATTCTTACTTAGAAAACTATGTAATAAGAGTTATTTAATAAAAGCTTCATGTATTTTTAGTAGTTGCTCATCACAGTAATATATTGCAGATACAACGCCACTGATTCGCTTTCACATCCGTCCAGAGTCTTTTTTTATAGCGAAAAGCCTTTTTATACAATGTTAGAGCGCATGTTGTCTGTCTTGTGGTGGTCAGTACAACATGTTTACTGTATCGATATTATCACGATACGATATGGCTCCCTGTATCACGATACATTGATACATGGGTGTATCGTTACAGCCCTAGCCTCAGTGCATACTGTGTTAACGTTCCTTCCTGTTTTGAGTAGAAATTGGAAGAATGTGTCTAAGAGCTGTACATAACCGTGAAGTAAAGGTTGTTTTCAAGCATCTTTAAAATATTTTTCCATAGTATGAAGTTCTCAGGGTTTCCTCTGCTTCACTGAAAGGATCATTTTCATAGCAGTTTCCACTCCATTCACCTCACTGCGTATCCCTGAGGAGGTGAGATACTTGCTCCTTAATAACACTCCTCTTCATTTTATTAAAGGATTATATGGCAATAGGGTGTTCTTATATGTTACTTTACTTTAAAGTCCTGCAAAGCATCTGCCATGGGATATTGACTACAAGAGAGGGATATGTCATCCCCTTACTCTTTATTTTCTTATGAACGACCAAGTTTATTATTCATAAGGACTTATTTTATTATTTTTCTGGCCCTTTTTAGTGCCTTATATCTGTATGATGTTAAGCAAACCCTGAAGCCAAGGCTGATGTTTCATTGACTTCTTCTGTGTTTAATATCCTGTTTGGGGCTTAACAATAACTGGCTGCCTTTGAATAAAATCACATTTAATAATATGTGCATGTTTTTGCGCAGGTTGCATCTCTCTTATGTTGGACTGTTTGAGGCACATTTCCTTCAGACATAGCAGACCTGTCAAGCATCAGCTTTATTGTGGCACATGTGGGTGAGGGTTGTAAAGATGGTGCTATAACAGCAAATAAGAAATAAAAGTTAAAGCCTGAAGTGCTTTAACATTGTCTGCTTCAATGAAAGCAAAAGATAAGATGACAAATTATCAGTGTAATAACATGATCTCATTCTCTGTAGTTTGTTTGTGTTTTTATTACTTGTCACATTGTTAAAGCAAGAAAGCACACAGAACCGTTTTCAGTCAGTTCATCAATAAGTTTATTATGTCTTTTTAAGAGATTTTGAAGATGTCTCCATGTGAGAGGTACCATTTGAGTGAGTTCTCTCATTAGGTCTTTTTACTACAATAAAAGAAAATAATAGGTGTGGTTTACAAATATCTCATAATCACTATTTGACACACTATTTAAAAGCATTGTTGTTGTTTATTCTACATCCCAGCTGGTGTTTATGGATCCTACTTGAAACATCATGGGGAAAAGAAACAACTTATAAACACAAACTTTTGTTTTAAATAGTTTTTGACAATATACTGGCGACATTAAGACATCGTTTCAACACTTAATGTCACAAAAAGCTGCAAAAATCTAGAAAAGTCTACAAATCCAGCTCTGTCAAGCTCAGCACACGTGGACGCCACGCTCATCTGTAGGAAAGCAACGGCTTGACATGTATAGCAACAGTAACTAAGGAAGGCCAGGGGACTGAGAGTAACATCAATTCAGCTTTATTTATTGCTTTTTATAAGTAGTATGTGTGTACTAAGCTGTGTACTGTGTGTAATGTGGTACTACTTTTCTATTATCACAAATCTGATAAAAAAAATGAATTTTGATTTCTGGAATGAAAAACTCATTTCATCCACAGTCGTGGAAAAACAATCATGGAGATATGGAGGCAGCTGTTTGGCATATATGAGCCTTTTCAGTCTCGATTAGACCCTTGCAGTCAAACACACCCCGTCAACGTCGCAGTCCAACTTGATTTGCTTTCTGGAGATGATATGGCATCAGAGTTCACGGCACAACTCACCCTGCAGCCCTTAATGATTACTGACATAGCCATCCTACGGAGTGCTGCTGGAGAATTGAAATCCTAAATTAGCTTCAAACATCTAACCCTCAAGCAGGTACTTCTTTGCACTTTTGCTTTAAAGGTCAAATGTTACATTTTAATGAAAAAAATAAGCTGCAGATAAGAAATCCACAGCTGTGTAAACGCCTCACCAGACTGGTTCAGTGGATAGTTGATTTAATTATTATTCCATAAGATGAGCCTGGCTGCCCATCAGAACACGTAGCAGAGCTGTTTCTACATGTCAGCTATCATTTCTGTTAGTATGTTCACAATAACAGGTTTCTGAGGTCACCCATCACCCAGGACCTGAAATGGACAGTCAACATAGACCCGGTCATTAAGAAGGTCCAACAGAGGTTGAACTTCCTGCGGCAGCTCAAGAAGTTCTACAGTCCATCATCAAGTCTGTCCTCTGTCAGTCCATCATCAAGTCTGTCCTCTGTCAGTCCATCATCAAGTCTGTCCTCTGTCAGTCCATCATCAAGTCTGTCCTCTGTCAGTCCATCATCAAGTCTGTCCTCTGTCGGTCCATCATCAAGTCTGTCCTCTGTCAGTCCATCATCAAGTCTGTCCTCTTTCAGTCCATCATCAAGTCTGTCCTCTGTCAGTCCATCATCAAGTCTGTCCTCTGTCAGTCCATCACAGTCTGGTTTGAATCAGTCCATCATCAAGTCTGTCCTCTGTCAGTCCATCACAGTCTGGTTTGAATCAGTCCATCATCAAGTCTGTCCTCTGTCAGTCCATCATCAAGTCCGTCCTCTGTCAGTCCATCATCAAGTCTGTCCTCTGTCAGTCCATCACAGTCTGGTTTGTATCAGTCCATCATCAAGTCTGTCCTCTGTCAGTCCATCACAGTCTGGTTTGAATCAGTCCATCATCAAGTCTGTCCTCTGTCAGTCCATCATCAAGTCTGTCCTCTGTCAGTCCATCATCAAGTCTGTCCTCTGTCAGTCCATCACCAAGTCTGTCCTCTGTCAGTCCATCATCAAGTCTGTCCTCTGTCTGGTTTGAATCAGTCCATCATCAAGTCTGTCCTCTGTCAGTCCATCACAGTCTGGTTTGAATCAGTCCATCATCAAGTCTGTCCTCTGTCTGTCTCATCATCAAGTCCGTCCTCTGTCAGTCCATCATCAAGTCTGTCCTCTGTCAGTCCATCACAGTCTGGTTTGAATCAGTCCATCATCAAGTCTGTCCTCTGTCAGTCCATCACAGTCTGGTTTGAATCAGTCCATCATCAAGTCTGTCCTCTGTCAGTCCATCATCAAGTCTGTCCTCTGTCAGTCCATCATCAAGTCTGTCCTCTGTCAGTCCATCACAGTCTGGTTTGAATCAGTCCATCATCAAGTCTGTCCTCTGTCAGTCCATCACAAGTCTGTCCTCTGTCAGTCCATCATCAAGTCTGTCCTCTGTCAGTCCATCACAGTCTGGTTTGAATCAGTCCATCATCAAGTCTGTCCTCTGTCAGTCCATCACAGTCTGGTTTGAATCAGTCCATCATCAAGTCCGTCCTCTGTCAGTCCATCATCAAGTCTGTCCTCTGTCAGTCCATCATCAAGTCTGTCCTCTGTCAGTCCATCACAGTCTGGTTTGAATCAGTCCATCATCAAGTCTGTCCTCTGTCAGTCCATCACAGTCTGGTTTGAATCAGTCCATCATCAAGTCTGTCCTCTGTCAGTCCATCATCAAGTCTGTCCTCTGTCAGTCCATCATCAAGTCTGTCCTCTGTCAGTCCATCATCAAGTCTGTCCTCTGTCAGTCCATCACAGTCTGTTTTGAATCAGTCCATCATCAAGTCTGTCCTCTGTCAGTCCATCACAGTCTGGTTTGAATCAGTCCATCATCAAGTCTGTCCTCTGTCAGTCCATCATCAAGTCTGTCCTCTGTCAGTCCATCATCAAGTCTGTCCTCTGTCAGTCCATCATCAAGTCCGTCCTCTGTCAGTCCATCATCAAGTCTGTCCTCTGTCAGTCCATCACAGTCTGGTTTGAATCAGTCCATCATCAAGTCTGTCCTCTGTCAGTCCATCACAAGTCTGTCCTGTGTCAGTCCATCATCAAGTCTGTCCTCTGTCAGTCCATCATCAAGTCTGTCCTCTGTCAGTCCATCACAGTCTGGTTTGAATCAGTCCATCATCAAGTCTGTCCTCTGTCAGTCCATCATCAAGTCTGTCCTCTGTCAGTCCATCATCAAGTCTGTCCTCTGTCAGTCCATCATCAAGTCTGTCCTCTGTCAGTCCATCACAGTCTGGTTTGAATCAGTCCATCATCAAGTCCGTCCTCTGTCAGTCCATCATCAAGTCTGTCCTCTGTCAGTCCATCATCAAGTCTGTCCTCTGTCAGTCCATCACAGTCTGGTTTGAATCAGTCCATCATCAAGTCTGTCCTCTGTCAGTCCATCATCAAGTCTGTCCTCTGTCAGTCCATCATCAAGTCTGTCCTCTGTCAGTCCATCACAGTCTGGTTTGAATCAGTCCATCATCAAGTCTGTCCTCTGTCAGTCCATCACAGTCTGGTTTGAATCAGTCCATCATCAAGTCTGTCCTCTGTCAGTCCATCATCAAGTCCGTCCTCTGTCAGTCCATCATCAAGTCTGTCCTCTGTCAGTCCATCATCAAGTCTGTCCTCTGTCAGTCCATCATCAAGTCTGTCCTCTGTCAGTCCATCACAGTCTGGTTTGAATCAGTCCATCATCAAGTCTGTCCTCTGTCAGTCCATCACAGTCTGGTTTGAATCAGTCCATCATCAAGTCTGTCCTCTGTCAGTCCATCATCAAGTCTGTCCTCTGTCAGTCTTTCATCAAGTCTGTCCTCTTTCAGTCTATCATCAAGTCTGTCCTCTGTCAGTCTATCATCAAGTCTGTCCTCTGTCAGTCCATCACAGTCTGGTTTGAATCAGTCCATCATCAAGTCTGTCCTCTGTCAGTCCATCATCAAGTCTGTCCTCTGTCAGTCCATCATCAAGTCTGTCCTCTGTCAGTCCATCACAGTCTGGTTTGAATCAGTCCATCATCAAGTCTGTCCTCTGTCAGTCCATCACAGTCTGGTTTGAATCAGTCCATCATCAAGTCTGTCCTCTGTCAGTCCATCATCAAGTCTGTCCTCTGTCAGTCCATCATCAAGTCTGTCCTCTGTCAGTCCATCATCAAGTCTGTCCTCTGTCAGTCCATCACAGTCTGGTTTGAATCAGTCCATCATCAAGTCTGTCCTCTGTCAGTCCATCACAGTCTGGTTTGAATCAGTCCATCATCAAGTCTGTCCTCTGTCAGTCCATCATCAAGTCTGTCCTCTGTCAGTCCATCATCAAGTCTGTCCTCTGTCAGTCCATCACAGTCTGGTCTGAATCAGTCCATCATCAAGTCTGTCCTCTGTCAGTCCATCACAGTCTGGTTTGAATCAGTCCATCATCAAGTCTGTCCTCTGTCAGTCCATCATCAAGTCTGTCCTCTGTCAGTCCATCATCAAGTCTGTCCTCTGTCAGTCCATCATCAAGTCTGTCCTCTGTCAGTCCATCACAGTCTGGTTTGAATCAGTCCATCATCAAGTCTGTCCTCTGTCAGTCCATCACAGTCTGGTTTGAATCAGTCCATCATCAAGTCTGTCCTCTGTCAGTCCATCATCAAGTCTGTCCTCTGTCAGTCCATCACAGTCTGGTTTGAATCAGTCCATCATCAAGTCTGTCCTCTGTCAGTCCATCACAGTCTGGTTTGAATCAGTCCATCATCAAGTCTGTCCTCTGTCAGTCCATCATCAAGTCTGTCCTCTGTCAGTCCATCATCAAGTCTGTCCTCTGTCAGTCCATCATCAAGTCCGTCCTCTGTCAGTCCATCATCAAGTCCGTCCTCTGTCAGTCCATCATCAAGTCTGTCCTCTGTCAGTCCATCACAGTCTGGTTTGAATCAGTCCATCATCAAGTCCGTCCTCTGTCAGTCCATCATCAAGTCTGTCCTCTGTCAGTCCATCATCAAGTCTGTCCTCTGTCAGTCCATCGCAGTCTGATTTGAATCAGTCCATCATCAAGTCTGTCCTCTGTCAGTCCATCATCAAGTCTGTCCTCTGTCTGGTTTGAATCAGTCCATCATCAAGTCTGTCCTCTGTCAGTCCATCATCAAGTCTGTCCTCTGTCAGTCCATCGCAGTCTGATTTGAATCAGTCCATCATCAAGTCTGTCCTCTGTCAGTCCATCACAGTCTGGTTTGAATCAGTCCATCATCAAGTCTGTCCTCTGTCAGTCCATCATCAAGTCTGTCCTCTGTCTGGTTTGAATCAGTCCATCATCAAGTCTGTCCTCTGTCAGTCCATCACAGTCTGGTTTGAAACAGCATCCAGACTAGACAGAAACAGACTTCAGAGAGGATCACTGGTGCTGATCTGCCCTCCATCCAGGACCTGAACTCCTCCAGAGTCATGAACATGTCTGGCAGCATCAGCAGGGACCCTCTCACCAGGGTCTCACCTCTTCTCTCCCCTCTGGATGTAGTACAGATCACTGTACACCAAAACCACTAGACCCAAGACCAGTTTCTTCCTTCAGACCGTCACCATGTTGATCCAACATGTTTAACACCTTCATGAAGAATTAACTTCTTCTCTCAGGGAAATAACTAGATCGTATCTGTAGAAATAGCTTCAAACACCAATCAGACATTTTTGGTGAATGATGCTGTTAAATATATTTTGTGTGTTTTATGTCTAATAATATCTATTTATTTTTGTATATGACTGTCTGCAAAAACAAGTGAAAAAGTGAACCAGAATCAAATTCCTTGTGTGTAACATACTCGATCAAATAATCCTGATTCTGATTCAAAACCCACAGCTCAAGTGTTTATTATTAGCAAACTGAGTATTTCTACCTGTAAATGTCTAGTATGTTATTTGACTGCAGTAGCTTGATGTAAATTAAGATGTAGGAGCTTTTCAGGTGGCTGAGTTGATCACGCCACAGCTGGAGGAGCTCAGCGGTAACAAGACATCATGTGTTGTGTTAGAGCAGTGTTGTGTGTTTTTACTGAGAGTGCAGCAAATGGTTGTTCTGTGTCAGAGGTTAGCCAAATGAATAGGTACCCCCCAAAAAACCTCCCCCACTTCACAGCTGAGGGGAGAATCTTTCTCCATTAAGGGCAGTGAGGCAAAATGCCTCCCGCTCAGCAGGCAGGGGGCTAAAGGCTTTGTTTCTGCTCCGCTGCCTGTAAGTCCCAAGATTCCTGGCAACTGGGTTGAATTGTTGGGGCCTTCATGCTGTTTGAGGGTAACACAAAGACACTTGTGTTCCTCAGCTGATGTACAACATCATGCACAGTGGGAGACAAACATGGCTGGAGATGGGGCATGCTCACGACAAAAGCAGTCAGTCACAAGATGTTCTCTTTCTTTAATATTTAAGTGTTTGTTGTTTGTTACCTTTCCATCTACAGCCAAACAGAGTGATGGGCTTAAATGTTGTTTTTTCACATGAACTTCTTCATGTTCTCTGATCTAATATCTTGGTTTTCTTGGTGCTTCATTATTTAATAGAAACCTTAAAGGTGGGATAGGAAACTTGGAACACAATAACACGGCACAAAGCCTTCAGCCATCTGGGTGCCAGGCTCGTTAACCCCCCCCCGCGCGCGCTCCGATGCTCAGGCCGACCAATATTCCTCACCAAACCCACTCTGATCCCTGATCCAAATAAAATATCATGAGTTCAGCTCACTAATCATGCTCTCCAGTCCCACTGATCACACACTGACTCTGATAAAAGCAGCTCCTACCCGTTTGAAGCTCAGTCATCGATTCAGTCAAAGCAAAGAGTTCATAGTTGCAGCGCAGCTCCAAAACTTCCTGCAGTCTCTCTTAAGATCCTCTGTCCTCCTCACACACCATCCTGCATGCCACACTTATCCAATAAAATTAAAAAAAGCAACAAAATCCTCCATGGTGTGTCTTCTAGTCGAAAAAGTGGCCCGAAGCTCCTCCACTTCACCAACTTGCAGCTACGTGTTAGCTAGCAGCTAATAGCTGCTCGTTACATGGGAAACCCCAGAGGGAAACCCCCTACGGCAAGCAAATAATGTATATAATCACCACATGTCCCCGGTGCTTCCAGCTGCTTGACCTGTAGACTCCACAGTACCAGCCTCGCTGTGCTGGATTATTTACAGTATTAGGCAACCCAAAATGGCGCCCTCTGCTCTGCCAGCTATTGGTAGATGTAAACAAAATGCCAATGTCGTGCCCATCAAAATTAATGTTTTATAATATTTTACTTCAAATATAATTTTTTAAGGAAATGCTGTATTTTCATTCTACAACCCTCTAAACACCCTGTGGAGGCATTATTTTGTTTAAAAAAAAGTTTTAATGAAAATATTCCATATCCTACCTTTAAATTGATTAGTTTTAGGCTTTTTTAATCAAAATATGATGTAGAACATTAAAACTTTAAGATCTGGTGAGAAAATCTTATTCCAACCTGAAGTCCCATGATTAGCATGTCTCTATCTTTACATTCTCTCCTCTCATTAACCTTCCAGACCTAGTAGATAACAGAGTGCTTCTGTAACTCTACATGTTAGTTGAACTATTTCTCCATCAAGATTTAAGTATTATTCCCATGGTGTGTATTTTTGAATGCTTCTGCCTGCTAGTGTGCAGGAACACTGTTAAAGCCCTGGTCTCAACGACCCGTACAAACGGAAGTGACATGATGCAACAGCTCAGCAAAGATGTTGCAGTCCATCTGGAGGTACCATACAGACACCTTCAGACTCATGGTCCTGCTCATAGAACAGAGTCTCTGGTTGTAGAGATGCTGCATCAGGATCCATGACTGCAAACACACCAGCATCTCTGTCTTCTCTCCAGGTCCTGCTGCTTCAGGACGAAAGCAGCAGCTACAGCTGCTCAATCTTATTCCTGTTTGTTCTTCAGCTGGATTCTTCTTGGCGTTATTGCCATTATCTTGAAAATTACAAACGTTTCCACAAATTTCCAAGCAGATGTGATGATCAACACGCAGAATATTGATTTAGCAGATGGTCACCACTTATAGTTCCTGACAAAATGTGTTGAAAGCTGTAGAATCTTCACAACAATGACTTGAACTTGTCGTGAGATGCACGACGGGGCGCCTTGACACCTTCCTCCGGTCTTCTTGTTGTCATAAGTAGAACAGATGACGGTTTCAAGGCACCCAATCAAAGAACATAAGAACTCTACAACCAGAAGAAAAGATGGTAGAAAATCACCTCCTTTCTCCAGAATGCCTCAAGTTGCTCTTAGAAATTAAACTGCAGCCGTATTAACTTCCTAAAAATGCTGCAGGAAACAATGCCCGCCTCAGATCTTAGAGGAAGTGGGAGATTCTTATGTCAAAGACCTTTGTGACCAGAGCTTGAATCGATAAGTTGTTCCATATTCAGAAAAGAGCATCTTGGACAAAAACAGGTGAAACAGCCAGTTTAACAAAATTCTATGTAGAAGTGCAAATCTATGTAAATCCATCCTGGTATTTTGGCAACAATTAAAATTAAATTCAGCCTGTATTCTCAGTAGATGGACAACATCTCTATAGATTGTTGGGTCTTGTGTCAGATTGTTTAGAGAACCAGGAACTCAGAAGCTCTGTTTACATCTTCTATCAGTACATAGAGACACTCAAGGTCCGACCACAGCCTCCTCGTCCGCTCTACCGTCTGTCACGAGGAAATATGTATCCTCCGCTGAGAAATTACAGAGCTAATAAAGGAATCCTACATGCAGCTACAGCTAACGAACTTGATTAATTAAAGAGAGACTATTTGTAATCAAGGTTGTATTCTTTGTGGTCCAGCTGTGACCCTGTTAAAAATATGTTGGCAGTAATGAGACATTTCTCAAAATAACACAGTGATTTGTCTGAGGGTTTCACACAGACAATAATTGCTCCTATTTGGTAGAATAAATATCCTTCTCAGATAAATTGAATTATTACAAATATATTAAATTATTCAGTAACCTGAGTCTCTGGTTTGTTTTCTGTTTCCTCTCCCAGGTCAATGGCAAAGATCTCTCAAAGGCAACCCATGAACAGGCAGTGGAGACGTTCCGCACTGCCAAGGAGCCCATCATGGTTCAGGTCCTGCGTCGGGCCCCTTACCCCAAACTGGTCAGTCCTGTTGCAGACACTCAGATGTTGGACATCAGCACCCAGACCGACATCACTCTCCAGCACATCACAGCTCTAACCACTCTGTCCCCCTCCTCACCCCCGATGACGGAGCTGGAGGAGTATCTGCTGCCGGAGGAGTGAGTGTCTAATCACACTATGAGAACTGAAAACTGTTGAATGAAATTCTTTTAACTGATTTTCGTCTTCAGAAATGTTGATGTTCCTTCCTGCAGGTGGGAGAATTGAAAGTAAATATTCATTATAGCCTCAGAACCGACTTGATTCTAAGAAGCACCTTAAAAATGTAAACTTATAATATTTTCTCTCTCAGTTTCATCCTCAAATATTCCTGCTGTCATTTCTCATCTCAGCAGCTTCATCCCTGAACTCAGTCTGTATCTTGTTTTCACACATTTGCATAAAACTAGATTTTAGGAAGTGTTACTTGTTTGGAAAGACAAATCTCTTTAAAACTGTGAAACTCTTTGTTATTAAAATTGACCAGATTTGTTGGCCTGACTTGACCCTTCTGGTTGATGCCAGGTTAGAGATGAGTTACACACCTGGTGCAGTATCATCCTTCAAGATGTTGCGCAGTGTCTGGAGGTTTACTGTTTACCTGGAAGTTGTTGCAATGAAAGATAAAAGTGTTGTCATGCCCACCTCTGTAAGCTCTAAGCAATGCTGTGGTCTCTCATGACTCATTAAATGAAACCAGTCCATCTGAAACACAGATCATCATCTTCATAGTGTCTAAATCAATGGAAGCATGTCCACCAGGGCTGCAATATAGCCAGACCAGATGTTTTTGACTGGAATTTAACCACCAAAGTAACAGAACTGCACCATCTATGTCCTCTGAATTTAAATAAACAGCCTTCTAAATGCATCATTGGTATTTTTTAGGGAGGCAACGATACCACTGTCTTCAAACCGATACAATACTTGGATCTGAGTACTTGCTGATACCGAGTACCAATGCTAATACTTCTACCACAACAAAAAAATGCAGTGAATTAGAAGACAGGTTTTAAATATTTAGTAATATATAAAATATTTTAAAAATGACCATAAAACTAAAATTTCCAATTTAAAATAAACATTTTCTTTTAAATTATTGCAGTTTCCACATTTTAAGTATCAGTTCAGGGTATTGGTTAACTAACTGATACCAATACAAGTACATTAGACCAGTGTTTCCCAACCCTGGTCCTCAAGGCACACTGTCCTGCATGTTTTAGAAAAATGAGCAAATTACCAATTTGCTCATTTAACTCAGCTGTGTTGGAGCAGGGAAACATCTAAAACATGCAGGACAGTGTGCCTTGAGGACCAGGGTTGGGAAACACTGCATTAGACAGTATCAGGGCCAATACCAGTATCAGTGCATCCCTAGTATTTTTACTTGCCACCACCAGTTGACAGTATGTGTATACTGTATATGATTGTAACAGAACATGCATGTGCAGTCACATGTGAAACATTAGAGTAAGAAAGAAAATAAAAGACTGAAACAATAACAGTCAATTTTCAGGGAGAACTCCAGCGGTTAAAGGGCTAAAATCAAAATCTAGCTTTTTTTATGTTATTTTATTTTATTTTATTTTATTTTATTTTATTTTATTTTATTTTATTTTATTTTATTTTATTTTATTTTATTTTATTTTATTTTATTTGTTCGTTCGTTCGTTCGTTCGTTCGTTCGTTCGTTCGTTCGTTCGTTCGTTCGTTCGTTCGTTCGTTCGTTCGTTCGTTCGTTCATTCTTCTTCTTCTTAAAGCATGTCATGTTGTCAGTAAAATCACCCTGAATAACAGAAATCAATAAACAGGGTAACGGACATCGGAACTTTATAAAGACGTTATCAGGAAACGCACGAGCGTTCATTTCACTGTTTTATTGACCACAAATTTGACACATTTACACTTTTTTTTCTCCCCATGTCATGTCTGACATTAAAGCAGTCGGAATTGAAGTCCGGATGCATAGAGATGCCTGACAGATTGGTTCTCACAAGCCAAACATGCAGCAATCACTGCAACATTCAGCTTGTTACCTTTATTTGTTTTATTTAGATGTTATTTTGTTTATTACAACTTTTTTTTGAGTCAGCGGACATGGCAAAGGAGAGAGGAATTTAGAGGAAAAAGAAAAAGAAAGAAGAGGAAAAAGAGAAAAGAAGAGGTAGAAGAGAAGTTGGGAGAGAGAGAAATCTGCTTCAACACCTGCTGAGAGACAAAAACAAGAGCAGAGACACCACAGCATCGACCAACATCTGTATTTAAACACTGATAAAATCCTGCCTTTATATGAATGTAAATACACTGGTATGGTGGAAACTCTGACCTGCTAATCTGAAAATATTGTAATTAATTTGTTTTTAGTTTATTAATTCCTTTCAGTGGAGAGATGCTTGATATGCTTGTATTAAAGCCCAAACTCAAAATTCACCTCATTCTATAAGTGTTTACGTGTAGTTCGGTAAGTAGAAGAACATATTTATCTTGTTATAAAATGATTTGATATCACACAGAGGACCTTGAAGGGGACGATGTTCCTGCCTCTCGTAGGAGACGTCAGCTCCTTCGAGGCACATTAAAATGAAGATTTTCTTCATTTGTATTTGCATATCCCCAAACTGCGTCTCTAGTTTCAGTGTGTTTGTGTGTGTGGAGTCTAAAGTCCTCTGGTGTATTTCACACTCTGTGAAAGCAGCAAATGCCCTTTAATGAATAAGAGACATTTCTTTAATTGATTTCTGAGTCAAATTATTCGAACAGTATGTTCATTTTGGGTTCATATGTGAGAGTAGCTTCAGTACATGATCCGGGTGTTATTTCTTCAATTGGTACTCAGTGTTTCAAATTTATGTCTCATTTAATTTTCAGACTCTGGAGGAAAATTAAATCCAAACAGGAAAATGTGTCAGTAAGGACTGTCTCCCTTGTTAAACGTACGTCTCAACTGTCCCACACTGTTTCTTCTCTCAGGAATCCTCCAGGGAATTCGTACTTTGACCCGAATGATTTCTTGGAGGGCATACAGCAGGAAATGGAGCGTGAGGGACTTGAATATGAGGTAAAACCTCTTCTGTGTTTGTGTTTGTCTAAAGAGAGACTGAAACAATGAACCTGGTGTCAACTTGTTGTCTCCAGTCCAGCAGTGAGAATTTTAACACTGAATTTTAATTTAGTTTTTGTCAGCTGTAATCATTTTAATTTTAGTCCAATAAGCAAATATTATTTGTAGATTTATTAATGTATTTGTGTATTTTAAACTCAGTAGTTACATCTGGATTAAACCATTCCTAATATGTAAGATGTGAATGTGCAATAATTTAGAGACAGAGACAAGTATCTGGTCTTTTCCTGAAAGAAAATTACAATTAAAAACTATAAAAGCACTCATGGACCTCAGACCTCCTCCAAACACCACAGTCTCTCCTTACTGTAATTTACACCAAAATAAGAGTCTCACCTTTGTTGTATTGACATTATCAGATTCATTGACCATTAAAACACCTTTAATAGTTGGATTGGTATTGATCTCATTATTAGTTCAAAATGAAAATCACAAGTAGTATCTGGAATTTAGAAACAATTCAGATCAGTCCTTGCCCCAGAGCAGTCCTCGATCCAGATCAGTCCTTGATCCAGATCAGTCCTTGCCCCAGAGCAGTCCTCGATCCAGATCAGTCCTTGATCCAGATCAGTCCTTGCCCCAGAGCAGTCCTCGATCTAGATCAGTCCTTGATCCAGATCAGTCCTTGATCCAGATCAGTCCTTGCCCCAGAGCAGTCCTCGATCCAGATCAGTCCTTGATCCAGATCAGTCCTTGCCCCAGAGCAGTCCTCGATCTAGATCAGTCCTTGCCCCAGAGAAGTCCTCGATCCAGATCAGTCCTTGATCCAGATCAGTCCTTGCCCCAGAGCAGTCCTCGATCCAGATCAGTCCTTGCCCCAGATCAGCCATCAATCCAGATCAGTCCTTGCCCCAGATCAGCCATCGATCCAGATCCGTCCTTGCCCCAGATCAGTCCTTGATCCAGATCAGTCCTTGATCCAGATTAGTCCTTGATCCAGATCCGTCCTTGCCCCAGATCAGTCCTTGATCCAGATTAGTCCTTGATCCAGATCCGTCCTTGCCCCAGATCAGTCCTTGATCCAGATCAGTCCTTGGTATCATGTAGAACCTGTTGGAAACTCACCCTGTATTTTGTTCCTGAGCACCTCGACCATTTATTGTGGAGTTACATGCAGATATGTTAAAACCAGATGAAGATCCTTTAAAACATTCCAGAAGATGATCCAGATCATCCCCAGAATCTACTCACTTCTTCTTTGGACCATTTCTGACCGTTCTTGAAAATGTCACCAAAATCTATCCAAATATTTTTTTTTGTTATCTTTCTAACTAACTAACAAACAAACAAACAAACCCTGGTGAAAACAACCTCCTTGTGGAGGTAAAAAGAAAATGTACACACTGGTTTTATTACAAAAACTATAATTTTCAAAAACATTTGGAGAAAACGTGTTTATGGAATAATCAGACTTTCTCCCTCTTTTCAGTCTGTTTTGCTGCAGCCTCTTTGTGTGTGTTATCTACTCAGCCTTTATCTTAGTTTGGATAACTCCCTAATACATTCCTCCTTGTAACAAAACAAAATATGGTCTGATCAGATTTTGTCATTGTCAGATATTTTATTTATGAAATTTTATTCATCAGAAAAATTGTTAATATCTGTTGACAATATCCTAGTTTTAGTCCCTGGGCATATAGTCGAGTTATTGTCTCCTTTTTAGCTCAAAAATAGGATGAAAATGTTTTTTCACAGTGCAGTCCAGAAGCCTTTTCCTGGTCTGGATGGATCCTGGTTATCATGCAGACACAGACATCAAAGTCCAGACATAAATAAAGTTGCTGTTTTTTTCCACCAGATGCATAACGGTGACATCATTACTTTTAAGTGACAGAGATTAATAAGTGTCCCTCTGCTATAACACATTAAAGTAGAGGTCTGGTAGGTAATTAGATGACACAGATAATAGAGTTACAGTGATGGATCATGATGCAACAACGGCTGGTTGATACTTGATCCTACTGTTCACCTTCTCTGACCTCCACCAACCTTCAGTTACCTGCTGTCAGATATTAATGACATCAACAGAGGAACCGTGTGGTTAAGAGTAATTAAAGCTGTACAACGTAACCACACAGTGATGCTCTGTTTGGGACTCGATATAATGTCCTAATGTTTTATTTTATGCATGAATACATTCATCCTGGTTAGACAACATTAGCTACTTAAAGTCTATATGACACAATTTTTACAAAATAAATATTAAAGCTTGAAATAAACTTTTATTCTTTAGGAATCCTTAATCACACATCTCAACATAGAATTGCAATGTTTACACATTTAAGAGAGTTATAAATTTACCACCGGCTGGCTGACTGTGCCGTCTTGCCATTGCTCCCCAAGCAGCGTGTGACATCATCAAATTATTCCTTCCTTTGTTTACACTGTGTTTATCGTTTGTCATGTCATTTCCTGTCTATCTAATTAACAACAATCCACATTGAAAAGTGCTTATACTGATAATTAAAGCTAAACGTTAGACTTGAAATATTCCTTTAAATATGGTTTGAAGACACGTTTGGACTGCAGTAGAAACAGCAGCTGGACTACAGAGAAGAATCATTTTAGGAGGAGAGGTATTTTCATCAACATCGGGGGTGGAACCGTGACGAGAGACCGCCATCAGTCAAACGCTGCTGCACACAGATCGAGAGCACGGTGCGAAGCCGACAGGAGATTAAACTGAGAATGTAAGCCAGCTCAGAGAGAACGAGTGAGAACCCAGACGGAGAGAGAACGATCACATGACTTTTTAATAAAAGTGAACTGAGTCTGTACATCATCTAAGAAAGTTTCACAGGAGGATCATCCAGCTTCTAAACACTAAATGAGATTTATCAAATATTATCAACAAACAATAACAAATGTTGAAATACAAACTAATTTTCTTCAGATTCTTCAGAAATATGAATTAATTATTTGCTGTAATCTCTGTCTCTCTCACACTCCATGTTTGTTTACATTAACACTTCCTTTCTACCAGATGCATAAGTGAAGCGTAGTGTCAGTGACGGCTAATACGTGGCTGATAGCCACCATTAAAGTCAGTGGACTCGTTTCTACTGAGCACAAAGTAACGCAAAACAGCGCGAATCAGACACGTCTCAGAAACGTAGTGTCGCAGTCCTCTCCTAAATTTACGTGGCTGTTTTATTTTTTACGCACTACGATTCTCAAGTGCGTCAACTCAGGAGTTTAGTTTGGACCCAAAATGAAATCAGGTGTTCATGGAAAGCAAAATACCCAGAAGTTTCAAAATAAAGGACACATGCAGATTACTGTTTGCTTGACTACAAAAAATACATTAACTGTGACAGATGTGAAGTCCGTAGGTGGTGTGAAAATAAACCACATACCTTCTGGAGACACGTTGTCGTCTTTCTCTCTGCTTATTGTTGTGTGTACTGTCACACCTGATTTTGTAAACTCCTGGGATCAGCTGGATGGAACACCTTTGCGATTGATACATGTCTAAACCGCTCGCAGTGGGAAGGAAGGGACGCGCAGCTCATTTTGTGAGTAAAACTCGCCGTGTCTGAAGGGCCGAAGCTGTTGCAGCTTCTGCACATATACATACACATCCAACTGCACATATTGCAGTTTACAACTGCACATTTTCACTTTAAACTGCACAACTAGGGGTGTGTTGCACATTAAAATTATCCCTGCAACAAGCTAAGTTTGTTGCAATCAATAACGTTACTGAAAGATTTTCGCATGACACAAATCTGTTGCTAAACAACCTCCTCTCATGATGTGTGGAGAATTACTGGTCCCGAGGTGCAGGAAGGTGCAGGAGGATTGAATAAATAAAATACTTTAAATAACACTAGAAAACAAAAGCCGAGCTGGGTAAAATTAGTGACTGAAACTATGTGTGAAGAACCAAAATCAATGCCGAGTAGCTCTATAATGAAAGCTAAGAGGCACAGCAGGGCAAAAATAAAACAGGAAACTGAGCATTTCCAATTAAAGATCACAGGAGAACCTGGCAACCTTAGAGAAAACACAAACAAACACCAGTGCCTAACAACCCTGACACCCCCCTCCCCCCTTGTAAAAATACATTAAATGGGTGTGTAGCAAATTCTAATTTTATTCAAGTTGGGGGGGGGGGCACACCTAAGAAAATAAAATGTCAGTCTTCATAGTGTTAATATGGTATACCTCATCACCTCATCTATTTTCAGCAGCAAATAAAATAAAATAGCTTTTGAATTTTATTCCAAAGTGTTATTGATTAATAAATATATCCAAGCAATTTCTTAATCTTGAAATTATATTAAGTAGTTGTATATTATTGATAGTGTGATACAGTGGTTGTACATTGTTGGGTCCTGAGTGAGCAGGAAGGACCAGGTTGGTTGTGTTTACACAGACACAGTAAGTGTAGTGAACAGCTGGATTGATGGACATATTGATATTAACTATACAAAGTATCTGGGAAGTTTTATCAGGTCTGTTTCTTTACTCTTCATTATTAATTCAAACTGCCTGATAAATCCGACTTTTCGTCCCTTTCGATTTGCAGTTATGGCTGAATGTTGGATTGATTGAGGAACCCAAAAACTCTCTACCCTGCCATTGAAAATGAATTTTCTTTAGTATGTTTTTTGTGAGAGTTTAAATATGTGGTTTTTAATGAGGCCATTCCATTAAAGACGGTTTCTCTGAGGTTTCTGTTGAATATTTTAGCTCCACAGGTGTTCTTACCTTCACAGTTGGTGTGAAAACAGGTCAACAACTTCTCTTTCAATTTTTATCTCTCAAACTACACAGGTGGCGATTACACCTGAGTTCTCCTGAGTCTGAACGGCCTGTATCTGTTTCATCACAACTCCTATGTTCGTTAGTATTCGGCAGCTCCCGCAGTTGAAACCACGCCCAGCATGCTGCTGGCTAAAAGCTGTTGGCATAAGACGTAACAAACAGGAAGACACTACGGGTGTTTTTCAGTATCAAGGAACCTTGCCTACCGAGGCACTGCCTTGGTAGAGGAGGAGTCTTGCTTACGAGGACACTGGAACAGACTTCACTCACGTGACCGCGGCTGCCTGCTCACGCTCACTTTTTACGTCCCGCCCATCGCCCATGGAGCTAGAAATGTTAATAAAAATAAAATAAATGTGCAAGCGAGTTAATACCTTCTAGCCACCGAAGCTGCAACTACAAAGCAAGTAACCAACCGTTTAACTGCTTTGGATTAAAAAAGAAAAAAACACTTTAAATATAAGCCTGATAGCAACAATCAGTTAACTTACATTTAAACCTTTGAAGTAGCTGCTGCCAGCTCCTCAACTGCCATTTTTTGAAAATACCGCAATGTATTCTGGGAAATTTGTGACCAAGGGGAAGGCATCAAGGCACATCCCATGTATCCTTGGTATGTTAGCTAAACAGCAGGCAAACCGAGTACAGATGCCTCGGTAGCATATGAACATTGGAACACACCTTGGTGGTCCCGATGACGTATCTCCTAGGCAACTGAGGTGGGACCAAGGCATCAAGGCATGGTTTCTTGGCTTTGAGAAACACCCTACGTCTGCTGTTACCATGCGCAGCGGGGCAGGAAACAGTATACCTTGCTCTCATAGGCTAGTTTGTTAGCCAATCTGAGTCCAGCAAATTTGAATAATGAATTTTAATGAGTTACAGCCCTAAGCCTGACGGAACCAGACGAATTTTGACCCAGACAGATTGAAAGGTCTGTTAATCAGTGTTTCCTAACGTTTCATATTACTGGTTAATACTTAAGAAATAACCACAAAGTCCTGAAATTTATATAAAATGGCCTCTTTAACTGTAAATTTTTTTGAACAATTACCTGAAACATTTCATTGCTATTTTACTATTTTTGAAGTGGTTTTAACTGTTGAATTCAGGTAGAATTAACAGAAAAACAATCCTTGAAGTCCACCTAAAAATTGATTGTGTATTGTTATACTAATTGTTTTGGTTTGATTCTTATAGCGTACTTATCCATAAAGGACGAATATGAATTGTCTCATCTGACATGTGGCAGAAAGACTCTGTCCTTCAGTGTCTTTAGGCTTCATCAGGTTATTCAGCGTCTTTTTTTTAAAGGTTAACCCCTGCGGAGCCTAACCTCTGCCCTCTGAGACCAACACATCGTAACTTTATCTGTATATGTGAGATTACAGGTGTTGACAAGTGAAAAACGGCGCTCTGGCCGTCTGCAGCGTACTGCATCATTTCTCATGCTGTCAGTGGGTCTCTAAGAAAAGCCAGTGGCCTCCCTGCTTCCAGCTGAAAGATTCATTACAGTGATTGATGGATTGTTGTTACTCTCTGGTCCAGTTTTTAGTCAACACCTTTACTTTATCCAGAAACCCCAAACATATTCACAGCTTTTAACTATTTCAATTTGAAGATAATAAGAATTTCTGGTTTACTTGTTTCAACAGGAGGTGGATCTGTACAGAGCCAACATCCAAGATAAACTCGGTTTGACCATCTGTTATAGGACTGATGATGAAGACGAGGCTGGGATCTACATTAGTGAGGTAAGTGATGAAGTGCTGATCTCTTTAACACTATGAAAATTAAAACAAGTTCAACTGTCAGATTCACAAATATAACTCATCTGTTCACCTTAGATTGATCCCAACAGCATTGCTGCAAAGGACGGCAGAATTAGAGAAGGTGACAAGATCATACAGGTAAGGAGGATGATTTACAAACATCAAACAGTGCTGGGGAAGAATCAGCTTTAAAACAGCTTTTTTTATTGTCTGTTAAGATAAATGGTATTGAGATCCAAAATCGAGAAGATGCAGTGGCGCTGCTGACCAGTGAGAACAACCAGAATATCTCACTGCTGGTGGCTCGACCGGAGATTCAGGTAATCAGTACGCGTGTGCTTTTAGTAAGGGCTGATGGCATCAAGATATGACATGATCCAACAAAACTTTTAGGATGATATAATTCAAGGTCTATATGGTTTCATGACAAGAAACGAACCTTAAATACCAACATTTTGAACAAACCCTTCCACAACATAAACACTTTTATTTACACAAACTTTGCAGTTTCTTATTTATATCTAATAAAGTGTTTCTTCTCTCTCCATTATTTTGCCTCTCAGCTGGATGACAGCTGGATGGATGATGACAGGAATGACTTCCTGGATGACCTCCACATGGATATGTTGGAGCAGCAGCACCATCAGGCCATGCAGTTCACTGCCAGCTTGCTCGAGCAGGTACACACGTGCACAAACACACATATAAAACCCAGACTGAGCAGGAAGCACGTGGTCAGACCTGATTGTTTCCAGTTCACTATACCGTCTGTCAAAGTTTTATTAAAGGAATAATTGAAGACAACATGAATAGATCCATATTTAGAATGACTTGAGTCTATTTTAGAGGTTTAATATCTTTTTAAATTCTAGTTTAACACAATGCCACAGGTGATGAGCAGTAATCTTAACTATTACTGTTACCCATCCATCTGGGAAGGGTTTGAAAATCTTTAACAACAACTTGTAGTGTAAAAACTCTTTGAGAGGTCTGAATGACTAGAAAGGTGCTATACAAATACAGAACTTTTACCATTTATGTTTACTTGTTGGAAACATTTTCAACACATTGCAGTCTCCCCAGTTATGGACACAGCAGCAAGTTCACTTGAGGTCAGACCATAAAATCCTCAGAAAAATGTGTAAAAATAAGTAGGAAAGTGACATCTGAGACTCTAAAGTGTTAGATGTAAAAGTTTTCTTTTCTGTTAGAATGACCAAAACTATGGAAACGGAGAAATAAATTTAGAAGCATCATCTTATTATGAAGTTTCTCGTTTTTACGAGATATAAAACTCGTTATAACGAGAAATATGTATATATATATTAGTGCTGTCAGTTAAACGCGTTATTAATGACATTAACTGAAACCCATTTTAACGGCGTGCATTTTTTTATCGCGAGATTAACGCTCGTTCTATTTGGGCCAGCCCTTTGTAGTTTTTCTCCACGATTTTGCAAAAAACTTGTTACGTTAGAAAACTACAACATCACACCGGATCTAGTAAGACCGGTCTTGTGCGAAAATGTGTTCCCCTGAAATATTCTGTTTCCCCTGTCTCGGGAGCGCGCACCGCAGCCAGAGGGGCGGAGCCGACAAGCTTCACAGCCCTTCAGATCAGTTTCTCGCTAGACTGAAACTAGACTGATAAAAGGACAAGTTTCCCTGTTGAAGTTCTTGCTTTATTAAGCTTCTGTTAAATCAATGAACGAAAACGAAAATCGTTTTGAGTGTTTCTTTTACTCGCCGTGAGAATCAAGTCTCTCGGTATTCACGTACACTAAACCCGGCGGTTAGACTTGATTAGTCTGAGCTACAACAATGATTAATTTCACTCTGGGATTAAAAAAACATTTTTGAATTTCAATTGAAATGATTATCATCCACCAAACACTATTTTCTATAACTTCTTGTTTGTTTAGGCTGCCATGTTTTTATATTACTTTATATATGTAGATGGATGAACGGACAGACAGTCAAAGTTACAGGGGGGAACGAGATATTTCAGCACCCTGAAATATTCCGTTCCCCCCCTCCTTACTTTTTAATACTTTGACTGACAAGCCTGTCCTTTTCTGTCCACAGTCCTCTCATCATGGACACTTACTTCTGTGAATATGAAGACGTTTGATCTTTTTATGTCAAAGTTACAGGGGGGAACAGGATTTCTCAGCACCCTGAAATATTCCGTTCCGTGAGAGAGCTGTGGCCTTATTGTTACGTTCAAAACAAACTTGAAAGAATATGTTAAACCATCATTTAATTGCACTACAGGCTATTTTGCCTGATTTACCTTAACATGTGCACTTTATTTTATTTCGTATCCCCCTGTTTTGATCCCTGTTGAAGAGATGGCTTATGTGACACTTTTTTCTTCAGCCTTCTGTTGAACAGTGTTATACTGTGTGTGAGATCATTTTCTCCAACTGTGAATGACTGTTGAATTTAGGTATATGCCAGTGTTTTTTTTTCAATAAAAACATTTGCACAAAGCAAGCCGATCCACTCTTCCATAAGAGCATAAAAATGAGAAAAAAAATAACTGGGACAAAAAAGAAATCAAGGGACACTTGAACTAGATAATGTGCGATTAATCAAGCTTAATTGCGAATTAACTTGGACATAAATTCGATTAATCGCGATTAAATATTTTAATTGTTTGACAGCACTAATATATATATATACATATATATATACAGTACATATATATATTTAGTCATCTTAAGAGAGATTAGTTTAAATCTTTTATGTTGGCAGCCTTATTTCATGGTGTCACTTTCTTCCTCGGGGGAACACGCCATAGACATGTGATTTATATACATGTCCATGGAACACGCCACCAGTTAGGCTGAACCTGTACCTCTGGGTACTTTTTCATTCACACAACACAGAATACTAGCGGTCCGGGTGAAGTAAGGTAGCGGAGCCCAGTAAAGCTTATGTGGCTTAACCTTCATTGTGTAGAATACTGGTACTTTTTAAACATATCAGGCTTATCTGTGTGAAATCAACGTTTCAGTAAATTACATGTCATTTCCAGTCGTAAAAGGTGCAGCTGACTGATGTTATTACGGATTGTTTATAGGTTGCTATGACAACAGGAATTACGAAGATAGCAGGGGTTTTCTCTGCGTTAAAATAGGGTACCACTGCACTGCTGATGCATTCAGTAATATACTGCGTTAAGAACAATATGTCAAATCGATTATAATTTCAGTGTATGAATGTGCGTGAGAGTGAATGAATGTATGAAGCGCTTCGTCCTCTGACTAAGAAAAGCGCTTTTACAGGCCATTTACCATTTACCACGCATGTAGGCTTAGTATTTTACATGCATTACTTAATTTCTCACTCCTCAGTGCAGAAATATGTTCCTTGGAAATGTAAAGGGACTCGCTCTGATTGTCCATCTTCTTCCTCCATTAGTCTGGGTGACACTCATATATCCCACGCGGTGTTGTTGCTTATGACGTTCTTTCTCGTTATAACGAGAAAAAGTCTCGTAAAAACGAGAAACTTTCTCGTTTTAACGAGATGATGCTTCTAAATTTATTTCTCAGCTCTGTCAGTACTACGTTTCCGTACAAAACAAAGTTTTTGTGTGTGTGTTTTTTTACAAAAAGATCACTTAGATGTTTGAGTATTAGAGAATACCAAACGCAGCATAGAGTTACGTAAACAGTATTTTTACTGGTATTTTCACTGTTAACCTAGAAAAGTTTGTTCTTATTACTTCATGTAGTTTAAAGCATTTTTACTGTTTCTAATGTCATTTTAATTATTTTCTGTTATTAGAGGTTCAACAGAATGTTGTTTTTCATTTCTATGCATGGCACAAAATTATTTAGGCTACAGATGAAAAAGATAACCACTCAAAACAAAACCTTCAGAACATAACAGTAAGATTAGATAATCAACATGCCACCATTACAATACAGTAATAAACTCTGTAAAATATCCAGTCATGTGATTTTCTGTGTTTTTCCATTGTGTCCTGCTGCCTCCATCACAGCAGTAACAAACAGGAACATTCATGATGACACTGAGACTGACTGTGTTTGAGCAGCAGAACTTGAAGCCTGTGAAACTCATTTCAGATCAAACATATTCAGCTGTGAGCATCAGAACCGGTTCTCTTCACATTGTCTCGTCTCCTGAGTCCATTTCTCATTTAGAAAGAGACAAATACTCAGAAACCATAGATTCTAGATCTGATTCTCAATTTTCTGCCACAGTAAATCACTTTGTTTACATCTCCAGTTCCCCTTTTTAATGACTTTGTGTAAAAGCGAATTTCTCCAAATTGTGCAGATATGTCATCAATTTGCATATTAAGTCTTTTTGACTGTAAATTTGTGTATCTGGATTTATGTGGCTACTGGCACAAATGTGATATTAATTGATATGAAGTAGTAAAATAACAAAAATCGCATGTCAGAGACAGTTTAATCGCTTTATTCCTGCATTTAGCTTTTGCTTTATAAACATGACAGTGTAACATCTTAGTTCCTGTCTCTGAACTTGTATATATGTAAGTTTAGAATCTTTTAAATATCAGAATGTTCTGATAAGTTTCATTAATTATACTTTCTGTTTTTACAGAAGAAGCATGAGGAAGATGGAGGCACCACAGACACCGCCACGCTGCTCTCCAACCACCATGAGAAGGACAGTGGAGTCGGACGCACGGATGAGAGTACTCGAAACGATGAGAGCTCAGAACAAGAGAATCTTGCCGATGACCAGACAACTACAGCCTCCAACACACTGGGAAGCTGCAGAAAGCTGACCTACAGCCAGGACACCCTCGGCAGCACCGACCAGCCCTTCAGCTGTGAATCCTTCATCTCAGGAGACTACACTGATGTCGACTTTCTGGGCATCCCGGCTGATGAATGCGAACACTTCAGAGAACTTCTGGAGCTGAAGTGTCAGATGAGGCTCGGTGGAGCTCAGGGCCTGTTCAGCCAAGGCGCCGGGGCTGAAGGGCCGGCCGAGGAGGGCGTGGATAAGGAACTCGAACTGCTTAACGAGGAGCTGCGTAATATAGAGCTGGAGTGCAGGAATATCGTCCGCGCTCACAAGATGCAGCAGCTGAGAGATCAATGCAGAGAGTCCTGGATGCTCCACAACAGTGGCTTCCGCAACTACAATACTAGCATAGATGCTCGGCGCCATGAGTTGTCAGACATCACGGAGTTGCCTGAAAAGTCTGATAAGGACAGCTCGAGTGCATACAACACTGGTGAGAGCTGCCGCAGCACTCCTCTTACGCTAGAATTATCACCAGATAACTCTCTCCGTCGAGTAGCAGAGAACCAGGGCCTAGCAGGACCTTCCAGCTCAACCAGCTCGGTAGGCAAGATGCTTAAACCGCTCCTGTCCCCTGTCCAGGAGGCCTGTGGCCCCAGCAGGAGCAAAGGCTCTTCCAAGGACCAAGATGGAGAAATGCAGACTGAAAGCAAGGAAAGGAAATTGGGAGAGTCCAGTAAGAGTGGACGCAGCTTTTCCCAGCCCCACTCACCTTACAAGCACGCTCATATTCCCGCCCATGCCCAGCACTACCAGAGCTACATGCAGCTGATCCAGCAGAAATCAGCTGTAGAGTACGCTCAGAGCCAGATGAGCCTGGTTAGCATGTGTCGGGATCCCATCAGCCCTAGTGACCTGGAGCCCAAGATGGAATGGAAAGTGAAGATCCGCAGCGACGGAACAAGATACATCACAAAGCGACCTATTCGAGACAAGCTGCTGAAGGAGCGCGCCATTCGGATCCACGAGGAGCGCAGCGGCATGACTACAGATGACGACGCCATAAGCGAGCTGAAGATGGGCCGTTACTGGAGCAAGGAAGAGAGAAAACAGCACGCAGTACGCGCTAAGGAGCAGAAGCAGCGGCGGGAGTTCATGAAGCAGAGTCGAGCGGACTGCCTGAAAGAGCCGACCAGCACCGAGGACAAGAAGGAGCCAAATATCATAGAACTCAGTCATAAAAAAATGATGAAAAAGAGGAACAAGAAAATATTTGACAACTGGATGACCATCCAGGAACTGCTGACCCACGGTACCAAGTCACCTGACGGCACAAGGGTTTACAACTCGCTGCTGTCTGTGACCACAGTCTGAGGCAGCTGATTGGTTGGACCGCACAGAACGGTACCAGCTGAGTTTCCTGCCTCAGTCAATGTGGCGTTATTGTATAAATAAAACCTTTTTTTTGGACGAACATTTTCTCTCACTGCAATGAAGAGGTCCGTTAAAAGGGGGCGGGGTTTGACTGAATGCAATTGGCTATTGTATATTGATCATTTTTAAGAGATTTGTCAGTGACCTTTTCTACCTTTGTGCTCTTTTGGATCTTTTTGAAAACAAAAACTGCAATATTTGACTTTTTTGGAAAAGTTTTGACTGTGTGCCGTACGTTACCAACCAGCATTTACTCTTTTTACATTCATTTGTTTATATTCTATAAACATATATCTCCTGCCAGTATTTTACTGTTACACATGCTTTTATGGAAATTGTGCTATTTTCCCACAATGGTATGACACGTAATTCTTTGCAAAAGGATTTTTGTAAATTGAAAAATCTCATTTTTGTAAGAAATTAACTTTTTTTTGTTTTTGTTTTAAATTGTCTGATGTGGTGCTGATTTCCCAAAGTTAAATACCACCAGCAACATACCATCAGTTACATGATGCAGAGACATCATAACATAATATTCATGTGTTTGTACGTACATTTACAGAAATGTTTCTCACGTTGAGCTTGATATGTCGTTTTGTTTCAGTACATTTAGTTACTTTTGCTTTTGTAGGATTTCTTGTATGAAGCAGAAAACCAGCTTAACAAATCCTTAGTTAGCCACACGATTTGAGTCTTGTAAGATGTGAAACATAATAAATTATTGTTTTATATATGATGAGACTGGAAATGTTGAAGTTGTTCATTTGTAATCAGGAAAAGTAACACTACACAAACACTCAGAGAGCGCGGACCTCCACCAAGTGGACATATTGTAGAAAGTACTATGTCCTTATACTTAAAACATTCCTGGATCCAGACCGTAATCCATATCAACCCCAAAATCGAATCAATTGTTCTTTGAACCATTTCAGATCTTTCCTGAAAATTTCATCAAAATCCATCCATTAGTTTATTAGTTATCCTGCTAACAGACAGACAGACTCTGATGAAAACATGACCTCCTTGGCGGAGGTAATTAAATCAGCACTGAATAACTTTTAAAATTTTAAGCTACAGTTTTGAAACTTGTCTAAGTGGATATTCACCGAAAAACATGTTCAGTTTCATATCAGACACTCTCAACCCTCCGATGGCTTTACAATAGACTAAATAACCTCCGTAATTCGGATCTCAGCAGGAAGTGGTGTTCTGGTGATTTATGCTGCCCTGATGAAAAATGTCACCATAATACGAATTGACAACTTATTTCATAACAAGATGTCATTAAATTTAAATTTAAATTGTGTTGTTCAGTCAACAAGACAATTTCTGATAACATATTTTAGAGTTTTAAGATGAAGCATTAAAAGTCGATTTGTTTTTGAATGCATCTTTTTAAAAAGGCTTTATAGGATGAGTTTTAGTAATATTAGTGCAGGTCCTGAGATAAAAATGAACAAGGGCGTTGATATGATATTATGGGGGGGTCAATGCAAGGCCCGAAGGGCCGAAGCACTAGCGGCCTGGGATCTGGGGGCCTTAAGCGGCTCCCAGCAGCCAACGACTTACAGATGGCCGGAGGCGATTTTTGAAGCATTTTTTGACTGTATATTTCATGATATACTGTATTTGCTAGTGACTCACTGGTAGAGGATTTTTATAAGAAACTAGCGAATTTCTACTTTTTACTTTGTTTTGTTCAGCAAAACATGGAGGGGACAAAGCACATTTTGTCCCCCCCTCTCAAAAACATGGGGGGGATATGTACCCCCTTTCCCCCCCCCCCATAAACAAGGCCCATGAAAATGAAACGTTCTGTTTGTGCTTCATGTCAGAACCGAAGTAGGCCAGTGGATTGTTGGTCTGAGATGAAACATATCAGTCAGTAACGATCTTCACTGACTCAGTCAGCTAAAAGCTGAGAAACGTTTTCCATGACGGCCTTTTTCCTCTCAGGGCACCGCGCTGCGTCGGCGTTCTGCTGTTATCACTAACTGCTCTTCTGCAGTGGAGGGAAAACGGTCCCATCAGCTCAGCTAGCATCTGACATGATGCCAGGTTGTCTGTTGTATTGATGTCTCCTTGCTGGGTTAATGATTGATTTCTCTGACTGACTACAGACTCTAGCCATCTGTTGGGGGCTTGAACCCTCAGCTCCACACAGTTAGCATCTCAGCACCTCATGTGGACAAACACAGCTCCCATCCTCTCATCTCACCTTCCATCAATCATTCTATACCTTTAATGAGGCGATAATAATCTGAGTAATATCACCATAATGTTTTATTCATTTGCAGATTTACCTGTTCATTGATTTTACACAAGTTAAACTTTCTTCAGTTTAAAGTGTGTAACAGGTCGACTCTCTTGTGTATCAGCAGCATTAAGGAGGCTGATTATGATGACGACAGCAGCTGGGAGTTCACCCCCCCCCCTCCTTCTCTGTTGAATATAACTGATTACTTCTCCTTAACCCCGAGTGAACTGAAGCTGTGGGATTTATTTCTGGGTACACGTTCTTTAAATTCAATCTGTTAATAGCAGATAACAATAAGACATACAAGACAAATTAGAACAGCTCCAGCCATCCATTCTGAGCTGTCCCACTACTAACACAGCAAAGTTTTACTAGTCTGTTGAGTGTTTTTATTATGTTTGAGCTGAAAGTGCATCTCTCTCTCCACCTATTTGACAGTTCTGTATTTGTATTGAGGAGAAGGATTCAGCAACACAAAGAACAGGTCGACGTCTCAGTGAGCTCATTAACTGATAAGGAAACAACCTGATCGTCTGCAGGCGCGGCTGATTCTCATGCTGCTTATATCTGGAATCTGAGACGCTTGTACAAGCTTGATAAGACTGAACATAATAACTTAACATGTCTGGATGTTCTACCTTTAGATCTCAGAGAACCCCTCATTCTAAACGCAAAGCTCAAATAAATAAAGGGAACACTTAAACAACGTGATGTCACTCCAGATCAATCAGTGGAATCAAACTGTCCACTTAGGAAGCAACACTGACAATCAGTTTCACAGACAACAGGTGGAATTACAGGCAGTTAGCAAGACGTTCCCAATAAAGGAGTTTTATCTGCAGGTGGAGACCACAGACCACTTCCTGCTTTCTGGCTGAGGTTTTGGTCACTTCTGAATGCTGGTGGTGTTTCACTCTAGTGATAACATGAGACAGAGTCTTACAACCCACACAAGGGGTTCAGGTAGTGCAGCTCATCCAGGATGGGACATCAATGGGAGCTGTGTATCCGTCAGCGTAGTGTCCAGAGCATGGAGGAGACCAGGAGACAGACCAGTACATCAGGAGACGTGGAGGAGGCTGTAGGAGGACAACAACCCAGCAGCAGGACCACTACCTCCGTCTGTGTGCAAGAAGGAACAGGAGTCCTGCAGAATGACCTCCAGTAGACCACAAACGTGTCAGAAACAGACTCCATGATGGTGGTATGAGGGTCTGACGGTGGGGTGGGGGTTGTACTTACAGCCTAACACCGTGTAGGATGTCTGCCAGAGAACACCAAGATTAGTAAATCCATCACTGCTGTCCTGTAGTCTTCACAGATGAAAGCAGGTTCACTCAGAGGTCATGTGACAGACATGACAGAGTCTGGAGACGCCGTGGAGAACGTTCTGCTGCCTGTAACATCCTCCAGCAGGACGGGTTTGGTAGTGGGTCAGTAATGGTGTGGGGGGACATTTCTTTGGGGGGGTCAAACAACCCTGTATGTACTCTGTGAAGGTAGTCTGACTGCTATCCAGATGAGATCCTCAGACCCCTTGTGAGACCACATGCTGGTGTGGTTGGTCCTGGGTTCCTCCTAATGAAAGACTAGACCTCATGTCTCCTGGAGTGTGTCAACAGTTCCTGCAAGATGAAGGTATTGATACTATGGACTGGCCCCGCCCATCCCCTAGACCCAAATCCAGCTCAATACATCTGGAACATTACATCTCTGGGACATCATGTCTCGCTCCATCTGGGACCTCATGTCTCGCTCCATCTGGGACATCATGTCTCGCTCCATCTGGGACATCATGTCTCGCTCCATCTGGAACATCATGTCTCGCTCCATCTGGGACACCATGTCTCGCTCCATCTGGAACATCATGTCTCGCTCCATCTGGGACACCATGTCTCGCTCCATCTGGGACCCCATGTCTCGCTCCATCTGGAACATCATGTCTCGCTCCATCTGGGACCCCATGTCTCACTCCATCTGGGACCCCATGTCTCGCTCCATCTGGGACATCATGTCTCGCTCCATCTGGGACATCATGTCTCGCTCCATCTGGAACATCATGTCTCGCTCCATCTGGGACATCATGTCTCGCTCCATCTGGGACCCCATGTCTCGCTCCATCTGGAACATCATGTCTCGCTCCATCTGGGACATCATGTCTCGCTCCATCTGGGACATCATGTCTCGCTCCATCTGGGACATCATGTCTCACTACATCTGGGACCTCTGTCCACGCTGTGACACCTGTCCATGCTGTGACACCTGTCCACACTGTCTCACCTGTCCACACTGTCTCACCTGTCCACACTGTAACCAGTAACATTAAACAGTGACACGTTCATTCAGAAGTTTAAATAAGAGTAAATTTTAGACTCATCTTAAAATTTCACCTTACATAACTTTTTACGAGAGGTGTGGGGTTTTTTTGCACATATAAATTTTATTTTATTTAGAATTGCCTCTTTTTATTTATTATTTACTACACATTGCATTTCATTTCTGTTGGAAAGAACTTCGAGCTGCTGAACTCTGAAACCTGCTTCATTCATAAAGTTTGATTTGTATTGACTAACAGCCAGACAGTCTCATAATATTTGTCCTGACACATACAGTAATACTGGATATACTGTATTGAGAAGCTGCTTGAGACACACCTTGATAAAAGTACACCGCCTGGTTTTCAGATGACCTAGATTCATTCTTTTTATTTTTAGTTTACTTGCATCGACAAGTTCAGAATGTGCTGAAACTGAGTTAGCATTTCATGTTGGAATAAGGAAAACAAGCAGAAAATATGCTGAAGTACTCGTTTATGTCCTCTAACATCTCTAAATGTCTGACAGAAAAAAACTCTGAAGTGTTAAAATAGTTCCACTTTTAATCTTTCTGCTATTACATTGTTGATTTAAATCTCACAATGATAAACAATATTTCATAATAAATTTTGTGTGAGATGCAACATCTTTTCAGATTACTAATGAAAATTATATCATGATATTTAGAAAAACCCTTCACAAGTATTCCTCCAGAAACCAAGAGTTTTATTATTTCTTTATAATAATAATAATAATAATAATAATAATAATGCATTTTATTTGACAGCGCCTTTCAGGACACTCAAGGACACTTTACAGAAATAACAAAAGAACAAGGAAGTACAATAAAAGGCTAAAATAGATAATAATAATAATAATAAGAAAATAAAAGCAACATCTGTTTATGACATTATTTTACAAAGAACATTTCAGATGCACTGACTTGTTTTTATTATCAAACATCTAGTGATGCAACAATACCACTTGATTCAAACCAATACTAATACTAATACTTGGATAAGAGTACTTACCGATACCAAGTACCAATGCTGATACTTCTACCACAAAAAAATAATGCAATGAATTGGAAGACAGGTTTTATTTTCTTCTCTGCTTGTTACAATAAATGATAGTGAATAAGTTAAAAAGTAAAATATTTATAAATATGACCAGAAAACTGAAATGTAAAAGTTAAAAATGAACATTTTCTGTGAAATTATTGCAGAGTTTCCACATTTTAAGTATCGGTTCATGGTATCTGCTAACTTATACCAGTACATTAGTTAGTATCGGAGCCGATACCCGACACCAGTATCAGTATCGGTGCATCCCTCCAAACATCACTTTAGATGTGTTTTTCAAACAGTTTCGCCATAAAGGAAGTCATCTGGATGAGTTTTTGAGATATCAAAACAACATCATCTTCTGATTATCTCCACTTTCCATTATAATCATCCTGTTTATTTTCACCTGTCCTCTCAAGCTGTGGAGGAGCAGACAGGTTGTCGGTTAGTTGAATGCCACATGCTTCCTAGTTGACATCTTTTTCCCCGTCGATCTTGTTTCGGTTTTGTTTTGTGTGTTTTTGCCCTAAAGGATTACCAACCTGAATCATCCTTTAGACCTCATCTCATCCCTCTGGATTTTCTCATCATCTCAGACTACAGTAATCGTGACCCTACTAGGAAAAACCTCAACCCATCTTCTCTCCGCCCCCCACCTGTGTTTGCTTTATTGAATTATCTCTGAGGTATTGACCATTGAACTGTTTCAAGGATTGAATGTTGGATTGTAAAAACTGGATTATCTCACTAAACCATCTCATGAACTGTGTTTGACCCCTAGGAATATGAGTCAATTCTGTCTGTCTCCTTCCAGTGATGTCACCCATAGCGACGGTTTACCTGTAGCTACGCTAACCTATTACCTCCACAGCTTCCTTTACTTTCAGTAAACACTGTTTAAACCTGCCATCTGCTTTGTCTGTGTGTTTGGGTCCAGTTTAAAATATGGACATTACAAGCTGCTTTTTCTGCTCCATTTTCCATATTTGCACAAAGTAATGAAACATTGACTCAACTGAGCGAATCTGAAAAGTTGAAAACTCTTTCAACGGATTTCACAGCTTTTTTCACAGATTTCTTGTTTTTTAATCTTCTGTGTTTCTTCCTGTCAGTAACTGTTGGAACAGATGGGCTCGCCTGCAAACATAACGGAACATGTCAAGTAAACAAAATAAAAGTCCTTACTGCCTTTTCAACAAGACAAACATATTTAAAGCTATGTAAATACAACTATGTTGAGATATTACCGTATGACAGAGCTGTAACTAACAGGCTCCTCTTCCCTAAACTATTCTAACAACATAGTTTTCTTTGTGGCTTTCCTCATATTTATAGAACGACCGAATGTATCTACATTATTACACATGTCCCAAATCCTTCTGCAGCCAGCAAGAGAAAGTAGAGTGGAAGAATCAGCCACCCTGGGAACTACATTTCTCTGTACAGTTAAAGGGTTATTTTCATGAACTATTTAATGAGATTAAAAAAAATACACAGCTGGATTCAATGTTTCAATTGCTTGAAGGTAAAAAAAAACTATTTTTCAAATGTCAAACTACAGAAAGTAAAACTAGAGACAAAAGCAGAAATACAGTGGGGCAAAAAAGTATTTAGTCAGCCACCAATTGTGTAAGTTCTCCCACTTAAAAAGATCAGAGAGGCCTGTAATTTTCATCATAGGTATACCTCAACTATGAGAGACAAAATGAGGAAAAAAAATCCAGAAAATCACATTGTCTGATTTTTAAAGAATTTATTTGCAAATTATGGTGGAAAATAAGTATTTGGTCAATAACAAAAGTTAATCTCAATACTTTGTTATATAGCCTTTGTTGGCAATGACAGCGGTCAAACGTTTTCTGTAAGTCTTCACAAGGTTTTCACACACTGTTGCTGGTATTTTGGCCCATTCCTCCATGCAGATCTCCTCTAGAGCAGTGATGTTTTGGGGCTGACGCTGGGCAACACGGACTTTCAACTCCCTCCAGAGATTTTCTATGGGGTTGAGATCTGGAGACTGGCTAGGCCACTCCAGGACCTTGAAATGCTTCTTACGAAGCCACTCCTTCGTTGCCCGGGCGGTGTGTTTGGGATCATTGTCATGCTGAAAGACCCAGCCACGTCTCATTTTCAATGCCCTTGCTGATGGAAGGAGGTTTTCACTCAAAATCTTACGATACATGGCCCCATTCATTCTTTCCTTTACACGGATCAGTCGTCCTGGTCCCCTTGCAGAAAAACAGCCCCAAAGCATGATGTTTCCACCCCCATGCTTTACAGTAGGTATGGTGTTCTTTGGATCCAACTCAGCATTCTTTCCCCTCCAAACACGACAAGTTGAGTTTCTACCAAAAAGTTCTATTTTGGTTTCATCTGACCATATGATGTTCTCCCAATCCTCTTCTGGATCATCCAAATGCTCTCTAGCAAACCNACATCATGTCTCGCTCCATCTGGGACCCCATGTCTCGCTCCATCTGGAACATCATGTCTCGCTCCATCTGGGACATCATGTCTCGCTCCATCTGGGACATCATGTCTCGCTCCATCTGAGACATCATGTCTCGCTCCATCTGGGACATCATGTCTCACTACATCTGGGACCTCTGTCCACGCTGTGACACCTGTCCATGCTGTGACACCTGTCCACACTGTCTCACCTGTCCACACTGTCTCACCTGTCCACACTGTAACCAGTAACATTAAACAGTGACACGTTCATTCAGAAGTTTAAATAAGAGTAAATTTTAGACTCATCTTAAAATTTCACCTTACATAACTTTTTACGAGAGGTGTGGGGTTTTTTTGCACATATAAATTTTATTTTATTTAGAATTGCCTCTTTTTATTTATTATTTACTACACATTGCATTTCATTTCTGTTGGAAAGAACTTCGAGCTGCTGAACTCTGAAACCTGCTTCATTCATAAAGTTTGATTTGTATTGACTAACAGCCAGACAGTCTCATAATATTTGTCCTGACACATACAGTAATACTGGATATACTGTATTGAGAAGCTGCTTGAGACACACCTTGATAAAAGTACACCGCCTGGTTTTCAGATGACCTAGATTCATTCTTTTTATTTTTAGTTTACTTGCATCGACAAGTTCAGAATGTGCTGAAACTGAGTTAGCATTTCATGTTGGAATAAGGAAAACAAGCAGAAAATATGCTGAAGTACTCGTTTATGTCCTCTAACATCTCTAAATGTCTGACAGAAAAAAACTCTGAAGTGTTAAAATAGTTCCACTTTTAATCTTTCTGCTAGTTACATTGTTGATTTAAATCTCACAATGATAAACAATATTTCATAATAAATTTGTGTGAGATGCAACATCTTTTCAGATTACTAATGAAAATTATATCATGATATTTAGAAAAACCCTTCACAAGTATTCCTCCAGAAACCAAGAGTTTTATTATTTCTTTATAATAATAATAATAATAATAATAATAATAATAATAATAATAATAATAATAATAATAATGCATTTTATTTGATAGCGCCTTTCAGGACACTCAAGGACACTTTACAGAAATAACAAAAGAACAAGGAAGTACAATAAAAGGCTAAAATAGATAATAATAATAATAAGAAAATAAAAGCAACATCTGTTTATGACATTATTTTACAAAGAACATTTCAGATGCACTGACTTGTTTTTATTATCAAACATCTAGTGATGCAACAATACCACTTGATTCAAACCAATACTAATACTAATACTTGGATAAGAGTACTTACCGATACCAAGTACCAATGCTGATACTTCTACCACAAAAAAATAATGCAATGAATTGGAAGACAGGTTTTATTTTCTTCTCTGCTTGTTACAATAAATGATAGTGAATAAGTTAAAAAGTAAAATATTTATAAATATGACCAGAAAACTGAAATGTAAAAGTTAAAAATGAACATTTTCTGTGAAATTATTGCAGAGTTTCCACATTTTAAGTATCGGTTCATGGTATCTGCTAACTT
>SSNP01000057.1:2219253-2244726 GCA_006937955.1 Pachypanchax playfairii | reverse complement strand
ATATACAGTGGGGCAAAAAAGTATTTAGTCAGCCACCAATTGTGTAAGTTCTCCCACTTAAAAAGATCAGAGAGGCCTGTAATTTTCATCATAGGTATACCTCAACTATGAGAGACAAAATGAGGAAAAAAAATCCAGAAAATCACATTGTCTGATTTTTAAAGAATTTATTTGCAAATTATGGTGGAAAATAAGTATTTGGTCAATAACAAAAGTTAATCTCAATACTTTGTTATATAGCCTTTGTTGGCAATGACAGAGGTCAAACGTTTTCTGTAAGTCTTCACAAGGTTTTCACACACTGTTGCTGGTATTTTGGCCCATTCCTCCATGCAGATCTCCTCTAGAGCAGTGATGTTTTGGGGCTGACGCTGGGCAACACGGACTTTCAACTCCCTCCAGAGATTTTCTATGGGGTTGAGATCTGGAGACTGGCTAGGCCACTCCAGGACCTTGAAATGCTTCTTACGAAGCCACTCCTTCGTTGCCCGGGCGGTGTGTTTGGGATCATTGTCATGCTGAAAGACCCAGCCACGTCTCATTTTCAATGCCCTTGCTGATGGAAGGAGGTTTTCACTCAAAATCTTACGATACATGGCCCCATTCATTCTTTCCTTTACACGGATCAGTCGTCCTGGTCCCCTTGCAGAAAAACAGCCCCAAAGCATGATGTTTCCACCCCCATGCTTTACAGTAGGTATGGTGTTCTTTGGATCCAACTCAGCATTCTTTCCCCTCCAAACACGACAAGTTGAGTTTCTACCAAAAAGTTCTATTTTGGTTTCATCTGACCATATGATGTTCTCCCAATCCTCTTCTGGATCATCCAAATGCTCTCTAGCAAACCACAGACGGGCCTGGACGTGTCCTGGCTTCAGCAGGGGGAGACGTCTGGCACTGCAGGATTTGAGTCCCTGGCGGCGTAGTGTGTTACTGATGGTAGCCTTTGTTACTTTGGTCCCAGCTCTCTGCAGGTCATTCACTAGGTCCCTCCGTGTGGTTCTGGGATTTTTGCTCACCATTCTTGTGATCATTTTGACCCCACGGGGTGAGATCTTGCGTGGAGCCCCAGATCGAGGGAGATTATCAGTGGTCTTGTATGTCTTCCATTTTCTAATGATTGCTCCCACAGTTGATTTCTTCACACCAAGCTGCTTACCTATTGCAGATTCAGTCTTCCCAGCCTGGTGAAGGTCTACAATTTTGTTTCTGGTGTCCTTTGACAGCTCTTTGGTCTTGGCCATAGTGGAGTTTGGAGCGTGACTGTTTGAGGTTGTGGACAGGTGTCTTTTATACTGATAACGAGTTCACACAGGTGCCATTAATACAGGTAACGAGTGGAGGACCGAGGAGCCTCTTAAAGAAGTTACAGGTCTGTGAAAGCCAGAAATCTTACTTGTTTGTTATTGACCAAATACTTATTTTCCACCATAATTTGCAAATAAATTCTTTAAAAATCAGACAATGTGATTTTCTGTTTTTTTTTTTCCTCATTTTGTCTCTCATAGTTGAGGTATACCTATGATGAAAATTACAGGCCTCTCTGATCTTTTTAAGTGGGAGAACTTACACAATTGGTGGCTGACTAAATACTTTTTTGCCCCACTGTATTTTAGAAAACATTTACAAAGTGTAGCGTCTGGTCGGGTCGTGTATGTCGGGGTTTTGTTAGTTTTGTCAGTTCAGAATCTTAATTGTTTTCACGTTACTTCCTGTGACACCAGTTCATGTTTTACCTCACTTCTCTCAGTCTTTCAGCTTTCACACACAACTTTCATCTGGTTTATCGATCCAGCTGCCACCGCTAAGTCATCACCTTCATCAACATGTTTTAATGTTGCACCTACTTATTTTGCTTTGATCTACTTCCTGCTTCTGAATCTGCAGTTTGAACTCAAACTCAGAGCTTTTTCACCACATGATGTTTTCTGAGTTTTCAGTAAACTCATCTCTCGTCTCCTGTTGCAGCACATAAACTAGAAATATTTATGTTTGTTTCTTTTTAAAAATGTTAATCTTTATTTATGTTTCCAGCTCAGTTAGATTTGTTTAGATTAAAATTAAATTATAGTGTCTACAGCTGTCTTCGTTTCTGCCATCATGATGTCAGGGGATGTCTGTAGCTTTACAATGATTTGATTAGTTTGTTTATTGATTCAGGAAGTAAAAAAAAAAAGTCAAACTTTTCAGTGTCACTGAACCCAAACCATGATCTGTTTGTCTTTTAAAGTAAAATCATCTTGTTGCTGCAATTTAATTAAATCTGTTAGATTACAGTGATGTTTTTGTATGGATGTTGCTTCTTCTTGTCTTTAAATGATGGATATGATTCATCAGTTTATTATGAACTGTAAATCCATGACGCATCACTGTGATTTGTCCTCATGGGGGGGGAGTGATCCTCTCTGGACACCAGGAGACATTGGTACACATTTATTTACAAGGCTATGCTTGGATTACTGCCTCCATCCGTTTATGCTTTAATCACACAGACTCGTATTCCTTATGATCAAATGATCAGCTGTTGCTCTCTGTTCCTTTTATCTGCAGCTCAGGAAGAAACGTGTGATTAAGCAGCTTGGAACGTGTTACATGAAGGTTGGAAAGTGACTCAGCTGTTACCCTTAAATGGTTTCAAAACCAAGTTGAAAGAAAGTGTTGTGTTATATTAATGTTGTCTGATTATATGTAGTAACTGTGTGTAGCATCTTACAGACTCTCACAGATTTTCCTGGTTAAGTAAAAGTAAAAACATCTGTTGCTTGCTTACCTAAACAAATGGATTTATATAACCTTCCTTTTTATTTTGACTCATCACCCAGTTTAAGGAAACCAAGAGCTTCTGCATCAAAAGCAGACATAGAATGTAAACACTTTTATTTATCTTTTTTAAAGGGTTTGGTGAAATATTTGTGTTTGATCTGATGTTTCATGTGCAGATATCAGGTTTTAATTTGGATTCAAATTTCAGATTTCAAAATTCAGATTTGGATTACTAATTCATTTGCAAGTAATTTACGAGTTATGATAAAGAAATGATTTTAATCTCAGCCATTACATATGAAGTCTTTTTAATTTGTTCTTTTCTCTCTTGTAGTAACAATAAATTCAATAAAACTCATCATCAAAGGCAAAATACAAAAGATTAAAGAGGCACTCTGATCATCTTTTGAACTATTTTAAAGCGTCTCAGGGATCTTTAAATAATGATCATGGTGTTTTTACCCCAAATCACAAAACCTGTTTTCTAGGAAGTAAAAATGGTGTAAATAGTAAGTACTTAAGTCAGGTGACTCCCAAAGCATTTCACACTACAATCTGTCATTCACACACATTTAGTAGTGATGAACTACACACATGTTGTAGCCACAGCTGTCCTGAGACACACACTGAAGGAGGCTGCCAGACACCAGCGCCACCACCAACCAGGCAAAGTGGGTGAAATGTCTTGCCCGAGGACACAACAGCCAGGTTATCTTCTCCAGGCAGAGTGGGGATTTGAACTGGTGACCCTCTGGTTACCAGGCAACCACTCTACCACCTGAGCTTCTGCATAGCGGCAGAAGCTCATTAGCAATTCGCTTGTGGTCCCCCAGTGGATTTTCTACATCACAAATTCAGTCTTTTATAGACACATTTTTGCGTCTGCTACTGATTCACAGTGATTTGAATGCAGAAGACATGTTCTCTAGAATCAGAAACACGCCACAAGAACATGTTAACAACACAAAAAACACGATTTTTATCAGAGTGGGTCTTTAAAGACCAAATAACATAAAGTGAGAGTGTAAATGTAAAACAGTAAGAAACTTCCTACATGAACTTTATGTGTTTGGGCTGCACGGTGGTGCAGTTAGTAACACTGGGTTCAATACCAGGACCTTTCTACATGGAGTTCACATGTTCTCCACATGCTTGCATGGGTTTTCTCCAGGGATTCTGGTTTCCTCCCACAGACCAAAAACATGCTTGAGGTTAATGAGCAGCTCTAAATTGTCCCTATAGGTGTGAGTGGTGTTTTGTCTACATATAGCCCAGTGATGGACCGGTGACCTGTCCAGGTGTGACCCCGCTGGAGATAAACATCTGCTTCCTGTGACTCTGAACAGGAACAAGCAGGTAGAGAAAGAAGAAATGACTCTGTGTGTTTATTTGTAGTGATGTATCACTTTTATTTATAAATGCTGGACTCGAGACCTTTTGGTTGTTTGGTTGTCACGGTAAATTACTGTTTTTTCTGCTGTTTGCTTCAGTCCACAGCAGGCTGTGCTAAATCTGACAGGAGGTCTATTGTTGTGTTGAAAGAGCTGCGTTAGTGGCCCAGCAGTTTTGTTTTTATTGGTTAGTCTCCCACAGCAGCAGTTCTCAACCACCATGGTATGCTCTCACAAGCTACATTTCAGTTTTATGTTCCCTCAGCTGAAAGCACAATCAATACAATGTAAGTGGCCATAACAAAAGAGTTTGTGTTCTTCATGCACGTTTGGAGTAATTAAACAGATAAACAGTGATTGTGTGTGTTGTAACAAGCTGAGATGCTCTTCTCAGCTTCTCTTTCATTCACTCACATCTTCACTGTTAGGATCATTTCTCATTTCCTCCTGCTGAAGCAAGCAGCTCACGAAAATCTGTTATCATCATTATAATGTAACCAAGCAACCTGCTTCCTCTGTGGCGAGAGTCAAATGCACAGCTGCTGTATCACCAGCATGTAAACACCATGGCTGTGATTGGAGGTTTATTAGTCTGCTTCACTTCTTTAACAACCTGGTGGCAAAAAGCAGGTAGCATCTCTGCAAATGGCCCCTAAAAGCCCAGAGCTGTTCTAAACATGATCCTTCAGAGTCATTAGAGTCAGAGGCTGAACGCTGTGCCTCCAACATGATGACTGAGGTCAGTCAGAGGCCAGTACACATATTCCTAATGTATCTAACTTTTGGTGGAAGTTTACATACAAATCAAGATTTTAATGCATCTTAATTGGTAAAAAACCTGCAGCCTGAAATATATTTGAATACTGAGGAAAGTTCCAGTTTAATGTCAGTAGCTTTTATATCTTTCACTGTAATTCCACTGCAAAGAGCAAAACTAGTTGTTTTTTTTTTTAAATATCAGGATGGTAAATGTTTTAGCACGTTGTAATATTGTCCTTCCTTCTCACAGCACTTATGTTTTGTCCAAATAAGTATAACAAACCATGAAAATGTTATTTTGTCTGACTTCCCTAGCAAACATGTCTGAATGTCTCCAGCAGCACGAGGTCTGCTGTCATATGCCAGAGTAAGAGAGATACAGGTCAGGACTGCAGGCAGGCCCGTTAAGGACCTGGACCCTCGTCTTCCTCAGTCTTTTCTTACATGACAGGAGAAGGGATTAGGACTCATACTGGAGCCCGCATCGAATTCTGTCAGCTTCAAATTCTGGTCTGTGACGTAAACTTCTACAGATGAAACTGGTTGAATTCATGTGTCACAAGTGCACAGTGTCCTCTGTGTCTTGTATGCTCATGACGCTGCCATGGTCACATGGTGATAAACCCAAAGTCTTGTGAGCAGATGAAAAATAGAACATATGAAGGAATGTTAACACAGAAACCACTAGAAAATGTTTTAGGAACACTTCACAGTCACCTTAAACAACGGATGTTTTTTTTGTGAATAGTTGCCATGGTAACTGGTCCATCTATCTATCTATCTATCTATCTATCTATCTATCTATCTATCTATCTATCTATCTATCTATCTATCTATCTATCTATCTATCTATCTATCTATCTATCTATCTATCTATCTATCTATCTATCTATCTATCTATCTATCTATCTATCTATCTATCTATCTATCTAATTCTTCACATAATGTTTAAGGTTTAATAATTCCGGATCTTTCTACAGCTGAAGTGGACTTGAAGTCAGTCAGAGAGGCAGATGCTAACGAGCACTGACACTAATAGACTGGCTGAATCAAAGCAGTCTGTGTGATGATGCCATCCCACAATCAGAGTGGCAATTCAAACAGCAGCCATTGGAGGTCGGTGCCTGCTGAGCCCACCTCCTCCCACACTGAGCAACATGAAAGTGTCCTGCAAAGCTGCTGGAGTCCCACATCAAAATCGTTCCATCTCCACCTTGTTTCCACTCACTGTTTCAGAGCATTAGAGTCACTGTAGCCAACATGCTAAGTGGTTTATGTGAAGCCCCTCCTGACGCCTCCTCTGGTCGAGCCTCCATCTGTTTGGTGTTCTGAGTCTGGTTAAAATAATATTTCTTTACCTCCGTCTTGTCGTCTGCAAACACACTGAACAGTCTCCTATTTACTGCTAGTGTGGGTCAGTGGAGCTCAAGCCAGCTGACCCCCCCCCACCTGATCCTCAAGAGAAAACAAGCTTCACTTACTTCATATTGGTTTGGAGACTAAAATAATAAGGATTTAAAAGAAGAAAGCTGATGATCATTATGAAAGATTTTTCTGCTATGAGAAATAACACATGTGGGTGTTTTCTGTGAGAAGCAGCGGACTCGGTCTGTGTTCTGATTCCAGGGCCAGATGGGCTCGGCATGTTCTAGAAACTCAACAGTACCCTCTGTTGGATGGTGTGGAGACTGCATGTGGAGGGCGCCTCACTCTGGTGTGACTAAAGCTGCGCCGTATGAACTTTAACTCCTTTTGAGACACTTAATGTGCTTAAATATAAAAGCCGCTGTACATCAGCTGGACTTTAAACACATCTTCTCTTTAATCCTGTCAGCGTGTGACCTCCTCAACACGTTTCAAGTAATATGATTAAAAACTTGCTCTCTTGAGGCAGATTTCAAAGGATAAACGTGAAGCATATCTATGTTCAGCAACCCACAAGAGCCCGGAGGTCCCATGACCACTGAGTCCAGATGATCGTCTGCAAAATCAGAGTTGAAAGTTTCATTTCATAGTAATTTCATGGACGAGACGCAGCAGCTGTTACTAATATAATAAAATCTTCCAACATTAGGTGCTTGAACTGAGGCCAGATTTTAAAAAGAGATGTCCGTCTACTAGCAGGTTTTTTAAACTTTATGTATATTGTTGCATAATTCAACCTGATGCAATCCTTAAAAATAAACCTGAAGCGATGGACTGAAAGCCAGTTCTCCATCAGTCAGTCACTTCAGCAGGGTGCTGGTGCTTCTCTCGTCTGTGCATCTAATAAAGCTGCATGGGGTCAGATTAAAAAAATCCAAAGGCGTGGAGCTGTTTTTCATATCCCTCATGAACTGGCATTTGTCTCCCAGGAGAAAGTCTTCAAAGCGCACCGTTTAACAAGTGCTGAGTGGATTAATATACTCCGCCTGTTATTTCCTCAGGGAGCCCACAGGCAAATTTCAGCAGTCAAACAGCAGTGACAGATGATAATGTAAATCCACCTAAATAAAAAGCCCTCCCCTCTAATGGGTTTGCAGATGGTGAACCCCATAATGAGAAGTGGGCTGTCTTCATTATTCTTACATCACTGTCCTTCAAAAATACAAGGAAGACAACGGAAGGGAATTCTTTAGTTTTTAAAATTAAAAAAATGGAACAAGACAGAGGCGTCTTCAAATAAATCAGAATGCACAGAATGACTGCAAATTCTTTTCTATTAAAACAAAAAGGCAAAAAATAATTAAAATCAAACTACTTAAAAAAACAAAAATTAGATTATTTAGAAATTAGTTGTCTGAAAATAACATTGATAAAGAACTGCAGGGACAAACAGAAGATAATCTGTCTTAAAGTTACAGTATGTAAGAATTACATCCGGGTCCCACAGTTCATGTAGAAAAACCGCTATTCTCAGCTGCTCACCCCCTCCCCTCCCTGATTATTCTGTTGGGTTGCCAGTTCTGAAGTTGATCCTCATTTCATGCTGAAAAGGAATTGCTTTGTTTTTATCCCATTTTTACATCAAAGCCTGAAATTGTGCAAAGACAATGTAGTCAAAAGGTTAAAGGTTCAGTATGTAAGAATTAGACCTTGTTGTCAAAGCGGAGTCCCGCAGTTCATGTAGAAAAACCATCCACTCTCAACCACTCACACCCTCCCCTCCCTGATTTTTCTGATGAGTTGCCACGTCTGATGTTGATCCTCGTTTAGTTTCTCTTGTATTTGTTCAGTTTTTGGGAATGTCTGAAGGCCTATTTGTTCATCACTGAGTTTTCCTAAGTGCATTTGAATGCCCCATCACGTGCAGCTCGGCTGCTCAGTTGGAAGGATTTGGTGGTTTCTTACTTTTAGCTGCTGCTTGTTGTGGAATTCCAGCTGCTTGTGTAGAAGACTTGGCAGCCTTGCAGACTCACATGTGATTCATTATGGAACCAGGAAGTCTGGACGTGTAAATAATGATTCTGGTCTGCGTCAGCTTTTTTAAAATGATAGAAACTAGCGACCACCCAGCCGGCTGAGATCCCGATCTGTTACTTTATTTTCAACATCAGTGAGACATTAAACTGTTGTGTATTTCACTGTAAAATTCTTACATACTGTACCTTTAAAAAGAAAATAAATATGACATTCATCTACAAGTGCTTTAACTGAACCACGTGAAACGTTGAGCTTTTGTCTGAAGAACTGATGATGTTCAACAAGCAGATAAAACAACACTTCAGACAGAACACCGTGCATAAAAATGTTAACATTTATTGCTGTTTCTGAATACTGCATTAAAAGCAAAAGCATTCAGAGTATACACAGAAATTATACAATTATATATGGTTCCACAAAGGCAGTGAACACATACTGTATAACAATCTACAAAAAAATCTACTTTACAGAAATTTAAAATCCTAAATATCAAAAAGTACAGCTGCAGAAACAGGTGTAGAACTGGAACCAGAAACTGTTCTGGATATCTGTAAGTCAAACAACAAGGTGACATCACAATACAAAGAAAGCGCTCATCTTTGTACTCAGTTGGTTTTGGAAACTGCAACTGGCAGACAAAACAAAAATATACTCCAAAATAATTCAATGAACTGAAATCATCATAAATTATGGTTTCATGTAACCAAAGTATCTCAGTATACCGGGGACAAGGTAGTACGTCATCGTATCGTTCAGCAGACTGGTAGTGTATCATTATAAAAATATCATTAAAATAACAAGAAAACAGGGAAAATAAAAGCGTCCCATCTTATTAATCTGAAAAGTCCAATTTAAAAAGATGTATTTTCTGGATAATCTTGTGAAATGTGGTTTTACACAACAGAAAATAGAAACAGTGGTTTTTAATTCTGTTGAAAAAGACAAGACGGCCTGTGAGATGGTCCTGAACTCTGGTAGTACAACACACCAAGCTTTAAAAAAATTCCTATTACATCAAATGCCTAAAAAGGTTGGAAAGTGGCACAAGGAAGGAATCAGACCATCAACCCCACGGACCACAAGAAAAGAAGAGGATCCGGCCAGAACTGCAAGGTCCTTCTTCAGGATACTTCAACTCATGAATCAGAATATCAACAAAATATTCCAGTAAAAAGAAAAAACGATGCTTGTTTAACCATCTCGGTACCAGATCGCTGTTTTTGAGGACTGTCCAAAAATGGGACGAGGTGTTTGAGACGCCTTTGTCCTCTGTCAAAGTGACGTAAGGCTGGATTCAAGGACGAGCTGGTTTATGGTTACACATGGCTCTAAAGGGGGTCTTTAGTCTAGTCCTGCTCCATAGGCTCCTCGGTGGTCCCAGTGAGTGAAGTGGCACTTCCCATGGCGCCCTCTGTAGGAGGTTCAGTCGTACTGCTGGAGGGAGTGAGAGCGACGTCCTCCCTGGTCACATCTGCCCCCTCCTCTATACTACAGCTGCTACTGCTGCTGCTACTGCTGCTGCTGCTGCTGCTGACTGGGTCACTGTTGCTCTCCTCATTGTCCCTGTGGGTCTCAGGCATCTCCAGGACATCAGCAGACGTTTCCTGCTCCGTCTGATCCATATCACTGCTGTCCTCCTCAGAGACACATGGTATCTCCGTCTCAGCCTGTTCCTCGTCTGGATCTGAGCCTGGGCACATCTCGGTCTGTGTGCTGCTACTTGGTTCTGGAGTAAACATGTGAAATCGTGTCATTTTATACATCATTTCTAAAACGATTCAGCTTAATATTCATTTTATGAATTACACAGGCAATTTTAAAATTCAAACAAATGAATCTCTTTGAACATGATATTTATGCTGCCAGGTTCCACCTCAGACTATCCAGGAGCTCAGTGATCCCCTGGTCATAACCTCATCAGGAACCCTGACCGTGTCAGGCAACATACAACTTTGAATGAAGCCGTCTGCTGGGATCATTTTGGTTTCATCACATGACATGAGATTATTTTATTCCTAACACATGACCACATCAGTGTGGATATCCAGCAGGTTTATTCCTTCAGTCATTCCCGTATGAAAATAATTACATGACATTTAAACCAAGAAAACTACTTTAAATCATTTGGCCTGAATGACTTTGATGTCATAAAACTAAAATAGCCATTAAAACACAAGTAAATACGTCTTGTTCTATTTGTCTTGCATGTGTGTGTTTGCACACTTGAGTTCAAATGAATAAAAACTAATGAGAATAAACAGCACATACCCTGCTCTTCAGTAGCAGCAGCAGAACTGGAGGCTTCACTCGAGACCTTCTCCTCGTCCTTCTCTTGGACCATGGCTTCTGCTTCTTTAGAGAGGCAGCTGCTTTCTGTAGGCCCAAATGTGTCCACCTCCTGCTCGTCCTCTTCCTCCTCGTCCTCATCCGTGCTAAACTTGAGTCTTTTCACTTCTTGATGTTCAGCTTCCATGTCCTCTTCCTCGTCTGAGTGTTTGTTCTTCACAGCACTCCCTGGAGAGTCTTCTGAATGTGAAACCTCACTAAGAGAAATGAAACAGAAAATCAGGTTTTATATGTTTGTATTTAACAGGTAAAAGTTCCTAAAGGTGGAATAGATTGTGTCCTACCCTGTGTCTTTGTTGTCTTCTAGCTCTGTGTTGAGGTCTTCGTTGTCTGTGCTGTCTGGTAGACCATTAGCTGCTAGTGAGGTGGCCAGAGACACCTTTGGTCTGTTGAGAGGCCGAGGGGTTCCCGGACCGTTCACTTTCCTGATAAAAATAACCAAAAGAAGACATTTTAAGTTAGAAAATGTTAAATGATCATTTAATTTCACCTTCTGGATTAACAAGTCTAGTTTTCATAAAAGAGATGAAATCAGTCTCTAAAACAACCTCTCTGTAAACGCAGATGTGTTTCCTGGAAGCATCACTCCATTCATCCGATTAACAGCACTACATCCATTTTTTCTAAAAATGTGAGGGGTAAGAACACTACGCTTTAGCCATCAGAACATGTGTACAGTATGTCATTGAAAATGTTGAATAATTTGGTAAACAAGCATCTTTTACTTACTCTAAAGTTGGGTGGACACAGCTTACTACCCTGATGTTCTGGACAGAAACAAAACACACCATTTGTAATTTGAATATTTTTGAGAAAGCCTAAAGAAAAGACGATTCAGATTAAGAATTTACCTTCTCAACTCCCCGAAGAAACTTATCTGTTCCCATGTAGTTCCTTTTTGGATCTGTGAGTAACTCACACAAGCGCTGGATTGTGAACGGGATTCTGAAAGAAACAGAAAAGATTCTTAGCCTGAAACATTTCTACACAAAACGTGGAACCTTGTGAACTTCTGACAGGAAAAAAAAGACAGAAAAACACAGCAGGAGTGGACCAGTCGTCACTGTTATAGAAATATAAACGTTAAAGATATTAGCATCAATAATAATAATAATAATAATACATACATGGAGAGTAGAGACCCTCATGGCTGCCTCCCAAAACACACTCACATGTAGGGCTTTGGGGGTGGGGGGCAGCGCTTGGGGGAGGGTCTTAGGGTCTTCATCCCTAAAACTGAACAGCACTAAGGGTTTTGGGGGGCGCGGGTATGGGGACACCACCTGTCACCTGATGGGGGGGACATCCCCATGATGCCCAAACCCCCATTTTAATTGCATTTTAGTGCATCCTGCACCATCTGTACATTTGAGCAGGTGGAGTGTGGACTTTTCTATACCTCCATTTGGTGGGGGATACCTGGAGGAGCTGGTGGGCTGCTCAGTGACTGGGGGGGGTTCCGGTGCCCCCCATGACTTCGCCTCAAGGTAGAAGGGGAAACATCTAGTTCTAGTTTCCTCTCTCAGGTCTAGATCTGGGAGTATAGAGGGGAGTAGATGTGTGTGAGAATATGTGAGTGTGCATGAGAGTGGGAGTGTGTGTCTGTGTATGAATGTATGTGCTTGTCTGTCTTTGGATTCCTCTACAGAGAGGCCGCCTCTCCCTCCACACTGAGCTCCCTACCAAGCAGCACCACAGCCAGCAGTGTTAACTGAGGTTTATCATTATTTAAGTGTGTTTTCGTAAAATAAGTTTCTTTCTTCTTTAATCTTTTTTTCTATCTAATTTTTCCTCTTTTTTCTTTCCTCATCTTTACTCTGTCTTCTGCTGAAAGATACTTTCTTTCAATATGGTATTGTTTTATTTGGCAGGTGTTTAATTATAAATAAAAAGCTACAGCCATGATGCAATTCATAATATGAGAGTACAATGAAAATGAAAATCCTGACGATTAGCAAATACAATATAACATGGATCTCCTCTGGCTCTCGCAAGATGAGCTGCAGCGAAATAAACAAACAATTTCTGATAAACATCTGTGGTAATTATATTTCCTATCAGGGGCTGTGAAGTCCATCATTGTGAACTCAAGGTTATTAAAACATGATCAGACAAGGTGTGAGGAAATACTGTCAGCTTCTCAGTATCTAAACCATCAATCAGAATAAGATTAAAAGTATAATAAAGATAGCGAGTTGGTTTGTAGAAATTTTGGGAGAAAAAAAAAAAAACAATAGAGTCCAAGAGATCACTAAATGCTATATTTAAACTATCACCTTCAATATCAACATGACTAAATACAATAAATCATTTAAAATGTTGACGCTAGACCACCTGAAGTCCATCACAGGACCCTGCTGGACCCCCTGCAGTTTGCATACAGGTCAGTGGATGATGCAGTTAGTCGACATGGGGTTCCATTATTCTGCAACTAGGGGTGCAGTGGTTCATAAATGATCAGTGAGCCGCATGGATCTCTCCCTACGGTTTGGCACGCCCATGGTCCGCAGATTGGTTAACAAAAATAAATAAAGAGTTGTGTACACGTGGAGGACCGATGCACCACATGTTCAATCTAAAAGATAACAGCACAGCGGTAGTCCTGTCTACTGGAGCTCTAAAAACCACCTGCATCATTCAAGTCGCGTGTATGGGAGCATTTTGGCTTTCCTCTAAAATACAGCGATGATGGGAGAAGGGTGGTAAAAAAAAAAAATTGCGTATCCATTTGAAGCGACATCATCCTGGTGTGTCAGTGACAGAATCCAACACAAATGCACAGCGCAACAACCACTAATCATTGCAGCATTTAAACAGCCTTTTGCGGCACAATCTGACCAAGCTAAAGCAATAACAAACCCTATCGGTGTGTTTATAGCTGCAGACATGAGGCCATACTCCACTGTGCAAAACAAAGGCTTTAAACATATGCTGAAAGTGTTTGAGCCACGTTAAGAAATCCCATCACAAACACCCTTCAGTGAGAAAATATCATTCAAAATTTTATTTAAGCCTTTGACATCTTCAACTAAATGTTTGTAATTAATGAGCACTGAGTGTTTTACAAAATTAATGGGGAGCAAAGTTTTGTCTTTTCATTTCTTCTTTCTGCTGATACGATCCAAACTGCAAGTTTTTTGATCCGTTGCACCACTACCTCCAACACCTCGACACTGCAGGGATATATGTCAGGATGCTATTCATGGACTCTGGCTCAGTATTTAAAGTATTTACTTTGTGGTTATTTCTTAAGTATTAACCAGTAATATGAAACATTTTATACCTAAAAAACGTCAGGAAACACTTATTAACAGACCTTTCAACCTGTCTGCGTCAGAATTCGGCTGGTTCCATCAGGCTTCGTCAGCAGCTCGTTCATTTTCATTGTTCGAATTTGCTGGACTCAGATTGGCTAATAAACTAGCCTTTGAGAGTAAGGTATAATGTTTCCTGCCCCGCTGCGCATGGTAACGTCAGACGTCGTGTCTTCCTGTTTGCTACGTCTTATGCTAATAGCTTTTAACCATCAGCATGCTAGGCATGGTTTCAACTGTGGGAGCTGATGAATACTAACGAACAAAGGAGTGACGAAGCAGATACAGGCCGTTCAGACTCGGGAGAACTTGGGTGTTATCGCTACCTGCGTAGTTTGAGAGATTAAAACTGAAAGAGAAGTTGTTGACCTGTTTTCACACCCACTATGAAGGTAAGAAAACCCGTGGAGCTAAAATATTCAACAGAAACCTCAGAAAAACTGTTTTTAATTGGAAGGGCCTCTTTAACACTATCCTCCCAGAAGTCCTCTGGTCCAAACTGTCCCAGCCTCCACCTCTCATGATGGTCATCTGCCTCATCAGGGACGGAGACGAGTCTGCTTACAGACAGGAACAGCTGGTACAGTCAGAACCATCAACAGCTCAACAATCTAAAAACTGAGGAGAGACTTGACTTCAGGAGGAGTGTCCACCTAGGGCTGGGTGATATGACAATAAGCATCTTCTGGACAATAGATATTTTCTATCGTTTTATATGAAGCGCTGTCGTTTACTTCACGATTAGGTGCTTTACAGCAGTATTTTATGTCAAGATGCACCTTGCATGCTTATTCATGCTGCAACACAAACAAACATGGTGGAAGACTGTAGTGGACGCAGTTCAGACCAGGTTAATTCTCATCAAGTTGATTAACCAACCCAAACATAAGGGCTAGAACCTAAAAAAGGGGCAACTTCTGCATGAATGTGGTTTGGATATAGTTAGCAGGGTTTTTCCTGCGTTCAAATTTGCGTGGCGGCTGCCTCCAGCTAATTTCGTGCCGCCCCAGCCTGATTTCACTCTGCCCCCAGCTATATGAATGTTATTTTAACTGCAGTTGCAGCGTTGCGCCACTAGAGGGGCACTGTATCAGCAGTGGTGCACTGGAACGGGCTAAAACAGCTGCAGAAAAAGATCAAAAATAGCTTTTCCCGCTAGTTGGTGCTATTGGCATCCAGATTTTCCCCCCGGCTCGTCAAACAGGTAAATATTATTTTGTTTTATTTGTATCCAAGCATGTCATGTATTCTTTTTTTTTTTTTTTTTAATCATCCATATCAGAGTAACGTTAATGGTTTTTAGCGTTGCAGATATGGCTGGGAAAATCAACCGCTACTTTATAAAGCAACCTCGCGAGGAGAGTAAGGATTCCAGGTGAAACAGTGCAGACAAATTACGCAGTTAAAGGGCATTAATTCATGGTTGTGACAAGATGTGAAAATTATATCAGGTCTGAACGTAGTTCCCAGACAGGGACTGGTATGGGTCAGAATGCAGGACAGGAAGAGTCGGCGAAGCGAGGGTACGCTAGTCTGTTTCCAAGTCATCAGAGCATAGCAAAGCCAACGTGTACGTGATTTCATTTTACCAATCCGATACTATTGGTGAATTAATCAACTTCCACCGTATACTTTTCTTGAAGAGACTAAAGGCACCAGACTTTACTAACTAAACATAACTAAGACAAATGAACAGATGTAACATATGAAATGACCATAAAACTAAAATTTAAAGAGAAAAATTAACCATTTTTTATGACTTAATTGTAGAGTTATTATATTTTAAGTATGTTCATGGTATCTGTTAACTTTAACTGATACATGTACAGTAGACGGTATTGGGGCCGATACCTGTATCAGTGCATCCCTAATTAGGACGCTTAACAAAAAAATACTTTGCGTGTGAGGCAGTTGAATGCACAGAGTATGCATGTGCTGGCGTATGGTCAGGATGGTACCACCTCTGCCTCAATTTGAGCTAGAAAAAAACCTGATTAGTTCTTTGCAAAGTTTGCAGGCTCCAGGTCCCAACAACATACTCCAACACCACAAACTTATTTTATCCCCTGCACAAGAACACCAACAAGGAAACATCGAGTGATGGCGTTAGCACTCAAAACTCCAGCCACCGCAACAGGCTTTTACCCGTGGCGCACCATATATCCAAAGATCCCGCAGATGGAAAGAGCTCACTATTGCTGTTGCAAAGCACATCTGCAAAGACCTGGTTCCAAGCTACAGTCAAGAAATGTGGGTTGTGAGTCGGTGTATACACTCGATCCGAAAAATGCCAAAAACACATTAATAAAGTTGTTACCTAATTTGTATAATGTGTGTTGGGCCAAAGTGGAGGCGGGGATTCATAAGGGGCGTGTTCTAGGGCTGGGCGATATGAACCAAAATTAAACTCGATATTTTTTATCTGAATCACGATATACGATTTATATCTCAATATTTTTTTTCAAGTAACCAAAGAGACAATTCTAATTTACAGCAACAGCACATTTGCATTAAAACAGTCCACTAAAATTGAAATAGCTGATATTAAGTTACATTCTCCTAAAACAAATAGAACAAATAATTTTTCCATAACCACAACAAAAATACAATTCTGCGAAATACAAAAAAGATCCAATGAGCAAAAATAAAAACAAGTCAGTGCAATGTTAAGGCCATCTTATAAAGTTTTGCCTCTACTAGGGTTAGGGCTTGTCCTCTTGTTTGTAGTGCTGTTCAATCATTTTTGTGCAGTTATGAGAACATGTAAATTAGCTCATGAAAAAACCTCCCTGTTGATCTACATGCCGGCAGTCAGAGCAAAGTGTTGTATTTCAACAACTGCTAGACCTTATTATACTATCCTAGACCTGATAAAATGTCAAATGCTGCAAACAATTAAAGTTATTAAAGTTTACTACATCAGTGTTAAATAGTTTCATTTGTTCAATGTACATGATCTTTTAGAGATTGATGGGGATCAGGGAGTCTTTATCAGTCTTAACTATACAAAGATATATCTTTAAGTGCCATTTAGATATGTACTACTTGAAGTGAGTACCTACCCATTGTATCCCCTCACAATCTTCAAGATTCTCTCCTTCATGTCCTCAAATGGAACTGACTCCACATTAGGAGTTGCAGGTCCTCTTTGCTCAGGTGCTGAGGCTCTAAAATCATCCATCACCTTCTCCAGTTTAAACAAGAAGTAGTTCTTGAATTGAGACCACTGAACCCTGAAAGAAATGAATTACATAATTAGCTAAATTCATCTAATTACAAGGCACAGAGATAAAACAAAGATCTCTAAAATAAACGAGCAGATTTATTGCAAAACCTAAATGTAATGATCAACACGATATTTTACAATGTTAAAGCTATAAAAACTTTGTTTCCTAATCAGCTTCTGACTTTACATGATATATTTTGTCTTACATATGTGAATACATTTAACACTGCAGTCACTGTCATCGTATAATCAGTTCTCACGAAAAGTTTCTTAGTTTTGATGAAGTCTTAAAAAGAAGCGATATACTGATTATTCATTAGAAACTGAGCGTGTTGGAGCAGCAAACATTGGGCCTATAGCGTCACTTACATGGTCTGTCCAGTCTTCGCAACATGGCAGAGAAATTGTTCCAAAACAGGGGAAGGCTCCTTTTTTACTTTCTTATCAAAATCTGAATTTGAAAAAGAGAAAAACCAAGGCGTCAGCTTCCATAAACCCTATTCAGAAACCAGAGTACCTGAACGAGTCTCGATTTATTATAACCAGCTAAAATGTGAAGAAATTTGATCTTTTGACTTCCTCTGCAGTTATGTTACTAAAACAACAATCAGTAAACGATGTCTTCGGACACTTGTTCTGATAAAAGTCGAATTATAGAATTAACTTAATCGATCTTGTTGAGGATGCTAAGTAGCTAAAACTAGCTCAAGTTTACGGCACTGCCTGGAATGCTAAATTAGCAACCGGCAAACAGATTATCTTCACAAATGAAATACACAGAGTAGATTAAAATCTGCGATTAGCACGTTGTTAAATGTGAAGAAAAAGGTGTAGTCTCAAAACTAAATGGTAGTTAAAGAATGATAAGTTGCCAGGTTTGATTCTGGGCTAAATATATACAACAGACAGCTAACAGTTTCCGTAAAGCGTTGCTATGTTAGCACTAGCTAACCGGTAGAGAGCTAGCCAAAGCGACACTAGCTCGTTATATACTATCCACAATTATTTCAATAACCAAAAATTGTAAAGATATATTCATCAAGTCATCATATTAATATCAAGCAAACCAAGATAGGTTTGTGTGACCTCTCAGCGCCTCTTCAAGCGAGTCAATTTCCATCACGTCGTTGCCCTCCGTCAGAGTGGTTTGCTGCTACTGCTAAGCTACAAGCGACGAGGAGGGAGCATTTCAATATGGCGCCGTGAGGACAGTGCCTGTTCGCACACACACGCGCACATAGAGAGGCACGAGAACAGCTGCACACAGTGTTCACACACAGAATAAATTATAAAACTATCTTCAAATCTTAAGTTTCTCTCCAAGATTCTTGAAAAAGTGGTTCTCAGGTTTTTGATAATCTCCAGTTTGGTTTCTGGCCCCTTCGTTCCACTGAGACAGCTCAGGTTCAAATCTCTTTTGATGACAGCTGACACTGGGTTGTTGTCCAGTCTTATTCTCCTGGACCTCAGTCATCATCTCACACATCATCCTCCCGATCAGACCTGCAGCTATAGTAATCACTAGTAAAGCCTTAAACTGGTTGATATCTCATCTTTCTGACAGCTTCCAATTCAAACAGCAGAAATCCCACAAATCCTAGTTATGTTCCATCTGGTGTTCCCCAAGGTTCTGTCCTGACTCCTTTTCTATTTATCATTTATCTCCTACCACTTGGTCAATTTTTTGTGAGTTTAATGTTATATTTGCTATGCTGACAACACTCAGCTCTACCTCTCAACCAAACCCAATTCTTCTCTCCCTCCTGATGACCTTTCTGACTGAATAAAACGAAAAAAACAAAAAAAAGGTTCTGACAGAAATTTCTCAAATTCAACTGTAAGAAAAATATTATCCAAACAGCAACTTGACCTTCACAATTGATGACGTTACTGTGTCCATCCCTTCAGGTTAAGATTCTGGGTGTCGTCACAACATCACTTCAATCTCATGTCAGTTTGATCACGTGATCTACATATTTCCATCTGTGTAATATTCACCATCTCTGTCCATCTCGTTCACCTCAGACTGCAGCTTTTACACAACTTCAGTTACCTTTTTGGTCTTCCACGGAACTTGACCCATAAACTTCAGTTAGTCCAGAACTCAGTTCCTTGGATCATCTTCAGAACTCCGTCCTTTAACCACATCACTCCTGTCTTACAGCAGCTCCCCGTTCAACACCACATCAGATTTCAAAATCCTTCTTCTCACATTGAAGACCATCCAAAACCTCACCCCTCTGGACCTCAGTGACCTGTTGCAGATTCATATACAGACCTGTTCCTTCAGATTTTCCTTCTCCATCCACCTCTTTGTTTTCATTGTAAGGTGAATTGAGTGTTTGGAAAGGCGCCTATAAATTACATTTATTATTATTATTAAATGATTTATTGCTGCATCTGTTTAAAGCTACACAGGACATAATCTCAGGATGAATGAGCTTATCTCTAAAAAATATTTTTGGTTAGTAAGTCAAAAATAACTTCTTTGTCTTTCTTTAGTTAGTATTTAACTTAAACTACATAACAATATCTGATTGTGTAAACAGGACGTATACAGACTGTCTAAACCAGGTTTCTGCCAACTTTATAACTCAAAGAGCCTTTTTACTATCTGTCAATATACATTTAATTAGTTAAGAGCCACAAAGTCACTTTGACGCTTAAAAATGAGATAAAAGAATTTAAACAGTAAGTTGCACCTTTGTGTATATAAAAAATAAACATAAACAACACTTTAGATTGCTCCTGGAGATAAACACCAGCCTCCACCAGCTGTTATAAAACAGGTTGGATGGATGTAGTTTGGTCATTTATTACTAAAACATCTACAAAATGAAACAACTTTGACTTTGTTTAAGTGTCTCAGAGAGGCAGTTTGTTTCTGTTATATGAAGAATCGGTTTAATACGTACAACAAGCTCTTATTCTGATAACTGAACATGTTGAAAACATTTCAACAGATTTGCAAAAGCTGCTTTTAATTTAATTTGTCTCCAGTGTGATGTAATAAGTTGGTTTGTGGTGGATCAGGAGAGTCAGACAATATTAGTGTCATCCTGCTGCAGAAATGAAAAAGAAAGTGGCAAAAAATTAGAGAAGTTAAAAGCTGCTGAAACAATCAATTTCCTGTTGTTACTCAGGTTCATGTTGAAGTTATAAGGTGCCACTTTAGACTACGTTCAGACTGCAGGCTGAAGTGACCCAAATCTGATTTTTTTTGCCCCCATGTGACCTGTATCTGACTGTTTTTATGACAGTCTGAACGACACAGATCAGATATTTCCTAATGTGACCCAGGACACTTCAGCATGTCCTAAATCTGATACGTATCTGATCTTTTGGCATACGACTTCAGTCTGAACCGCCAGGTCGCTTCCATCCGACCTGTACGTTGTCAATATGTGACATATGTGACAGAAGCAAAAAGAAAACAACAGTAACGACACGGAAAACAGTCAATGGTGAGAAACCAAAGTGTCTGAGTTTGTGGGGAGACAGCTCTGTTCAGGTGTTCTTACCTTCATAGTGGGTGTGAAAACAGGTCAACAACTTCTCTTTCAGTTTTAATCTCTCAAACTACGCAGGTGGTGATAAAACCCGAGTTCTCCCGAGTCTGAACGGCCTGTATCTGTTTCATCACAACTCCTTTGTTTGTTAGTATTCGGCAGCTCCCGCAGTTGAAAACACGCCTAACATACTGCTAGCTAAAAGCTGTTAGCATAAGACGTAGCAAACAGGAAGACACGACGTCTGATGTTACTATGCGCAGCGGGGCAGGAAACAGTATACCTTGCTCTCACAGGCTACTTTGTTAGCCAATCAGAGTCCAGCAAATTTGAACAATGATTATGAACGAGCTGCTGCCGAAACCTGATGGAACCAGCCGAATTCTGACGCAAACAGATTGAAAGGTCTGTTAATCAGTGTTTCCTGACGTTTTTTTTAGATAGAAAATGTTTCATATTACCGGTTAATACTTAATAAATAACCACAGAGTCATGAAATTTGTATGAAATGGCCTCTATAAAAACATTTCCAAAGAAAAGGTAGAGCGCAGGTTGAAGCGAACCTGACAAAAAAAATGTAAAAGTCTCCGAGCTAATTATGTGTGTGGAGTCAGTGTTCCCTCTACTGCGCATGCGTGACAAATTCAAGACGCATTTGGTTCAGACAGCAAGTCACATTCAGGTCGCATTTCACTGGCAATATGAACGAGCTTAGAAAAAGATCAGATCTCACAAAAAAAAATCGGAATTAGGCATTAAGACCTGTAGTCTGAATGTAGCCTTAGAGGGGCTGAAGGGCCAACATGTGGCCCCAGAGCAACAGGTTCCAGACCCCTGATCTATATAAACCTTGAATGAGCATCTTTTAAAACTCAGCTCTATTGTATTATATATATTTATATGTATACATATGTTTGACATTGATATGTGTATATACAGCGTGTGAAATTACAGACTGGAGGGACTTCAGTCCATTGCATTGTTTTATTTAGAAACATATAGACTGAACAGCCAGTTTCAGTTTCCAGGTTGAAGAATGAGACACAAATACAATCCATTAAAATCAAAATAACATTGAAACATTTAATCCATGTGCTCATGACAGACCATTTATCTCACCACACACTAAGATACTCCCTCAAACACGCAAATCCATATCACTCATTTCCTTCCCACAGTAAACAAGGCGTACATTAATATTTATATGGCACATAATCAGCCACAATAAATCACTATAAAAAAAAAAGAACAAAATCTTGCACATTTGGTTTGACTCAGTCAAGCAGTGTTACATTACAAGGACATTCTTTTTAAAAAACACATCCAGTCATAATATTTGAAAAGTGCATGTCGACATTCGGAATTTCCATTAAAAAAAAATAAAAATTGTGCTGCATTTAATACTGAAAGCGGCTTCAGGCAACTGCAACAACAACCCAAATTTAACATAATATTTCAGACCTTTTCATGTGGCGTTTGTGTAAATATGATGAATCATTAGTTCCTAACTTTTTGTAGCTATGTAACTCTTTGAACTACCTCACTTTGGAAAAACTGAGAATTTCTGACGAAGTGTGTTTCTGATGTTTTTAAAACATCTCCAGCTGTCAGAGTGCTTTGAGTATTTTACATATAATTCTAAAATTATTTGCAAGTACAAATAGTGGCAGCAGCAGTTAACTGCAGGCATTCTGGTGCAGCTGGGACCCTGCCAGTAGATAGATTATATTTCTGCTAATTATCTACTGAGTCCCATCATGAGTTATGAAATGTTTGAGATTGGAGTTGTTTTAAACAACAGAAGCCATTACCTCATTAGTCTGGTCAAACTTATCTCTGTTTCTCCAGCCTGAGGTCTATCTACATCGTTAATCAACACTCATTCATACAGGCTTATGTTTGCTGTGCACGGTTTTTCTGGAGGAGTGGTTTCTGAAATTTCTGTTTCTGGCTTTGAATAAACAGTAAGAAAAAAATGTAAAAAATAATTGGAAGAAAAATAAATATCTTTGTTTAACGTACAACAAACCAAAGCATTACTCAAAATCTTTCTTTGACACTTGATGAGCTGAAACCTTCGTTTTCCTTAAAGGTGGTATATGGAATATTTTTATAAAAAACAATATTTTAACAAAATAATGCCTCCACAGGGTGTTTAGAGGGTTGTAGAATTAAAATACAGATTTCCTTTAAAAATTATATTTGAAGTAAAATATTATAAAATATTAATTTTGGTGGGCACGATGTTGGCATTTTGTTTACATCTACCAATAGCTGGCAGAGCAGCGGGCACCATTTTGGGTTTCCTAATACCGTAAATAATCCAGCACAGTGAGGCTGGTACTGTGGAGTCTGCAGATCAAGCAGCTGGAAGCACCGGGGACATGTGGTGATTATATACCTTATTTGCTTGCCATAGGTGATTTATCTGGGGTTTCCCATGTGACAAGCAAGTTCTGTGTGGAAACATTTTTCATTAGCCGCTATTAGCTGCTAGCTAACACGGAGCTACATGTTACTGAAGTGGATGAGTGCTTCGGGCCACTTTTTCGACTGGAAGACACATCATGGAGGATTTTATTGTTTTCTGGGGAGGAGAGAGGATCTTAAGAGGGGCTGCAGGAAGTTTTTGAGCCGCGGTGCAACTATGAACTCTTTGCCACGGACTGAATCGATGACTGAGCTTCAAACAGGTAGGAGCTGCTTTTATATGAGTCAGTGTGTGATCAGCTGGGCTAGAGAGCATGATTAGTGAGCTGAACTCATGATATTTTATTGTCCTGATCGGTTTGGAGATCAGAGTGGGTTTGGTGAGGAATATTGGACCTGAGCATTGGAGCATGCGCGTGGTGGGGGGGGGGTAACGAGCCTGGCACCCAGATGGCTGAAGGCTTTGTGCCGTGTTATTCTGTTCCAAGTTCCATATACCACCTTTAAGAAGAACTGAACTATCCCATCAGGCCCTTTGTGTTTTTGCTCTGAGGCCTTCTAATAACATCATAGGTATTTTTATTGTTTAAACCATATAAGGTTACAATGGCATTATTCATCAGCACTGTATGCTTCTTTGTATATTCAGGCTCACAACACAAACCATCACACTGTATCGTAATGCTGATAAGATCCTCCTTCTCCAAGGTCTCCTGTGTTGAACAGAGAGAGCAACCAGCCCAATCTGAAGGACGCCCATATGACACAGAATCCACAGGGAGTCTAATGTCTCTCAGTTATTTGTGAGGTCTAACACGACGCACCACTTTCTCCTCAAACGCCTTCCTCATTGTTTTTTCTATTTGCTTGAGGAAGACTTGTGGAATCCGACCACAGAGAGTGTTGACTGTGTCCAGGAATTTGGTCTGGATGGGATAGAAGAGCGACTGGAACATGTTGTCCTCGAAGGGGAACTGCAGAAACAGAGACAAGGCCTGGTGTGAGTGCTGTCCCCTCAGCTACTTCACTCTCATAGATTTTTAATGCAATCTATCACTCACTAAATGGTATTTAGAAATTCTGACAGCAGGACTGGGGCGGGGCTTCTGTATTAATCATAAACTGCATCCTAGCTCGTCTTTAAGAGGCTTATCTCAGCAGAGCAGGGAGCGCTGACTCTGCTGCCTGGGAAAACAAATTATAAAATTATAAAAACTGACCTAGATTGTTTAATGTGAGCTTGAGAGAAATAGAATCGATAGTAAATAGAAGAGCTGCACTTCAAATGAATCCCCTCTATCTTCTAGAGGAGTCGCCGAATGATGCCCATTACCTGGTAATAAAACAGAATCTACAGTATGTTCAAATACAATTATTTCTATTAACTCGTCTAATTCACAACCAGGTGGAATTTAGAACAGACGTTTTGCTGTTTCATACTAGGAGAGTCAAAGCTATAAGTAAATGAATATGAAGACTTGATCAGAATAGTAAAGGGGAGGTGGGGGGGCTATGGGTTGCATTCTGCTACCATGATCTTCTGGTTTGATCTTGTTAGAAACAAAAAGTCACTATGAATAAATGTCAAGTTACCATTACCGAAACCATAAACCGATACTTAAAATGTGGAAACTCTGCAATAATTTAACAGAAAATGTTTATTTTTCACTTTTAAATTTGGGTTTTGTCATTGTTTTTTTAGGAATATTTTACTTTTTATCTACTTCCCCATCATTTGTTGTAACAAGCAGAGAAGAAAATAAAACCTGTCTTCCAATTCATTAAATTTTTTGTGTGGTAGAAGTATCAGAATTGGTACTCTGTATCGATAAGTACTCTGATCCAAGTATCGGTATCGTATCGGCTTGAAAGAAAATGATATCGTTGCCTCACTAGAAGTCAGTAAATATGAAAACAACTTGAAAGTCCATCTGGAGTACTCACAGCATGGATTGCATCATACACTACTTTGAATGCAGGTTGCTTGTCATCATGATAAACTCCTCGGTTTCCATGGAGAATGGACACACCCTCCTCTTCAGCTTCTTTACAGTTGCTCCCATACATGCAGTGGTCGGGTCTGTAGTTCCACTGGCAAGGAAAGATAAAAAGACATTCTGGAAGGAAAAGACACGAGACAATACAACCAAATGAAAAATAGACACGCATCATGCACTAACTGTAAAATGTGAATTCCAAACTCATCGCTCCATATTACACATGCACAACCTCCGTTTCAAAACAAGTAGGACACTTAATAAAATGTAACTAAAATAGAATGTAATGATATGTAAATCTCAGAAACTCACATTTTAATCCCAACAGAATATAAA